>JAYEPQ010000006.1:36569100-36859100 GCA_036321105.1 Dracaena cambodiana
ATATATACATATGTATATTTAATTTTATAATTCAATATTTTCCCAATTCCTCTTTAAAAAATTATCAAACTCCTCTTTAATTTTACTATTAGTGCATGAATTTGATATATGATATTTATTTAAGCAACCCATAAAATATGATGTTAAAAAGTTAATATTTTTATTCCTTTTACCCTTGATTTTAGCATGTAATTTCAATTATTTCATGAATTCGTCAAAAATTCTCACAACTTTACAAAACCAACCCAAATTTTCTAAGAAGTGAAGATCTAACTTTAATTTACTCAAATTTGTCCATATAAATCGTAGATCTAGATTTTTGAGACAAAAATATACTTTTACAAAGAACAAATTAAAAAGAAATCAATGAGAATAGAACTTACTTGCTTGAAGATTGATGAAAATTTAAAAGAAATTGCACGGAAATAGTTTTGGCTGTCGAAAGGAGAGATTTTTGGGTCTAGGGTGCTGCAGAAAGAAGGATCAGTTTTGATTGTGGAGAAAAAGAAACTCAAACATTTATTTATAGGTACGGCTTTTTGTCGATGTTGTTGGTAGCCACTTCGAAAGCGGTTTCGAAGGCCACCCTTGGAAAAAAAAAAATTCTTTTATAGCACCCAGCTGTCGACAACGGCTTCGACAGCTGTCCTCTGTTGAGAACTGTTGTCAAACCATTTTTTTAAAAATCATTAGTTCCTAGACTAATATTATTCCTAATATGTAGTTGTTAATTCCTAATTCTAAAATTAATCTAAACTAAGAGTTAGTTCCTAATTTTAAAGTAAATAACTATGAAAGATTTTTGTTTTGAAAATTTGAAGAAAAAAGATAGAAATTTAAAAAAAGAATCGTTGAAATCATCATGGGTATCAAAACTAAGTTATCTTTATAAGTAATCCCCTAAGTTAAAATGCACATTATCCTTAATGAATTAATATATCTATTTAACTAATCAAGAACAAGTAAAATTTAAGAGAGAGAGAGCTTAGAAATTATCTCGGTCCAGTACTCATGACGTAACAATTGCAAAATAAAATTGTTAGTACATAATATATAATAATATACATTGTGTCTCTATTTAGCTTGTATCAATGAGATATCGGATGATCCATTAGATCGTGAGATTTCTCCGCGTGCTTCGGAAATTTCAAGTAGTGCTTCAATCATTTTCTATTTACATTGAACATATGCCCATTCTTTAGATTTTGGATATCGATTGCGCCATGCGGGTAGACAGTTTTATCTATGAACAATCTTATCCACTATAAATGCAATTTTTCTGGAAATAAATGAAGACGTGAATCATATAAGAGCACTTTGTCAGAAGGATGAAAAACACGGCGTGTGATATGGTGATCATGCCGTATTCTCATTTCCTCCTTTGAAATGCGTGAATTGTCATATGCATCATGTCTTATCTCTTCCAACTCATTTATCTGTAGCTTTCATGATAGACCACCTAAATTAAAATCTACATTTGTTGATTTGATTGCCAAATACGTCTTATGCTCTATATTTATAGACAAATGACAAGCTTTTTATAGACTATTCTATATAGAGGCATGCCTATGGGTGTTTTATATGCCGTACGACAAGCCTAAAAGGTATCGGTTAGTCTAAGCGATTAATCTTTGCGAGACAAATTAACCGTTTTCTCTAGTATTTACTTGATTTTCCTATTTGTTAGTTTGACTTGTTCATTTGACTGTAGGTGATGAGCTATATAAATTTTGTGCGTGATATGATATTTCTTTATTAAATTTTCAAAACTTTTGTTACAGAAATGAGAACATCCATTGCTTATTATGGCTTTAGGAACTCCAAATGTGGACAATGTATGTTCCTTTAAAAATTAAATAATAATTTGTTGATCATTATTCCTACATGTTGCAGCTTCCACCCATTTAAATATATAATCAACCAATACGAGGATATAAGCATATCCATTAGAAATAGGAAATGATCACATGAAGTCAATATCCCAATAATCGAATATCTCAATTATAAGTATGGGTATTAAAAGCATTTCATTCTTTCTGGTTAACGCTCCTGTTCTGACATGACTTGCATCGCTTGCAAAATTCATTTGCATCTCTAAACATAGTAGGCCAATAAAAACCACATCGGAGTATTTTGGCTACCTTTTTCTGACAAAAAGTGGCCCCCACATGCTTCTATATTACAGAAAGCAATTATACTTTGAATCTCATCATTATGCATACAATTCCTAATGATTTGATCTGTGCAATATTTAAATAAGGGTCTTCAAAAGACAAATGGTGTACCTCGTATAAGACTCGTCATTTGTCTTGCATACTCCAGTGATTTGGCATTTCACCTGCAATAAGAAAATTAATAATGTCAGCAATACCAGAGAGTTATTTGGATTAAAAATAGCTACTCATCAGGGAACGAGTCCCTAAATGGTAATTTATCTTTTTTAAAAGTTAGTCAAGAGAGGTGGAATGCAACCACAGTCTCTACTCCCTTTTTGTATTTAATTTCAAGATCAAACTCTTAGAGCAACAATATCCATCAAATTAGTCATGGCTTTGCATGTTTTTTAGACAAAAGATATTTGAGTGCCGAATGATTTGTAAAAACAATTACATGTGAGTCTACAATATATGAACAAAATTTATCAAGAGCAAAAACTATAGCTGAAGCTCCTTCTCTATTGTTTATAATTTGTATGGGCATCATTGAGAGTCTTGCTAGCGTTGAAGACCACGTAGGGTTTTTTATCTTTTCATTGCCCTAGCACAGCTCCAATTGCATAAATGCTTGCATCGCAAATAATCTCGAATGGAAGTGACCAATCTGAAGGTTTATTGGCTCGGTGATGAGCATCTCCTTGAGGGTTTTGAAAGGTGTTTGATATGGTTGTGTCCATTCAAACTGCACATTTTACAAGAAGGTGAGAAAAAGGTCTAGCAATAATACTAAAATCCTTTATGAACCTTTTATAGAAACCTTTTTAAGTGTAATCAACAAAATTAAATTACGCTTGCACAAAATAAACAAAAATAATTATATTTTTTAAGCGTAATCATTTTGTTTGGATAATAGATCACATGTGCCTGCTTATCAATACGTTGTCCAAAGACAGTACCGATCGTAAAATCGAATGCATCACACATAAGCTTGAAAGACAAGCTCTAGTCTAGTGCATGAACAATGGGAGTATTAGTAAGCGCATCTTTGAGCTGCTCAAAGCTCTAAGACAGTCAAGTGTGAAATTGAATGATACATCCTTAACCACTAGATGTGTCGAATGTCTAACAATTTTGCTAAAGTTTTTGATGAATGCATATAAAATCCAGCATGGCCAAGAAAAGATCATATATCTTTCATTGATCATGGAGGTGGAAGATTCGTGTCTAGGTCCACCTTGGCTTTATCAACCTTGATGTTGTTCTTCGAGATGACATGACCTAGCATGATGCCATTTTGTACTATAAAATGGCATTTTTTTTCTAATTGAGTGTCAAATGCTTCTCAATGCATGACTAAGTGGTGTAGACACTCTTGGAATGAATCTCTGAAGATAGAGAAGTCATCCATAAAGATCACTTAGAATTATTCAACCATATCAGAAAAAATACTCACCATACTTTTGGAATGTGGTAGGCACATCGCATAGCACAAAGGATATTCGTCTATCTGCAAAGGTGCCGAAAGGACATATGAATGTGGTATTCTTCTGATCCTCAAAAGTGATAGAAATTTGATTGTAATCAGAGTATCCATCTATGAAACAATAGAGCTCATGTCCGGCCAACTGTTCTAGCATTTGATTGATAAAAGGTAAAGGAAAGTGGTCCTTCCTAGTTACAGCATTAAGCTTCCTATAATCGATACAAACTCGCCATCCTTTCTGTATGCGTGTCGGTTTGCGTCGCTCTTAACTATAGTGATTTTAGATTTCTTAGGCACTACTGAACTAAGGTCACCTTTACACTATCAGAGAATCCTATTGTGAAGGCATGTAAGAATATCCTTTCTTACTGCTTCCTTAATCGCTGAATTCAATTTACAATGCAGCCCCTTTTTATATTGTGCATTATCTTATAAGTGAAATCTATGATACCCTATGGATGGATTTTCCCCTCAATATCGGCCATAGTCCAACTTATGGCTTCCCTATATACTTTCAACACTGAAAGGAACATTTCTTTCTGAGCCTCAGTCAAATCTATAGAGATAAAAATTGGTAATTTATTGTGTTTACCTAATAAAGTGTACTTGAGATGACTCAGAAGGGTTTTCATCTTAAACTCAGGTGGACACTCAATCGATGGTCGTAATTGAACTCATAGTTTAGTAGTCAATGGCTCTGTTGGAAGTTCTTATTGTGTGGAAAACAAATAGTTAGATGACTCATCGAGCGTATCAGAGAATAATCTCTCATCAACTAAACTATCCAGCTCATCAAAGAATTTCTCCTCAAGGTGCTGATGGGATAACCCTTGGATAATATTAACATTTACGGGCTCGTTATGTGGATCTGTTAGTTAGCACCCTAGATTGAATATATTCAAGTCAATTGTCATGCTTTCAAAAAGAAGCCTCATCGAAGCACTCCAGCATTTAATATTGCGTTAGAAGTGGCTAGAAATTATCATGCCAAAATAACTGGATATGGTGTTGTGGATTCATCATAGGTTGAGTCTCAATAACTATAAAATCAATCAGGAAAATGAATTCCACAATCTTGATAAAAATATCGTCAATCTCTCCCATAAACTTCTTCACAGACCTATCGGTTAGCTACAATATAATTTTGGTAGATCTCAACTCGCCCAATCCTAACTACCGATACACTAAATAATGTAGCAAGTTGACACTTGCTCATAAATCTAGCGAGGTCCTCTCAGTCTTATATTGCAAAGACAATAGGACTTTTAGGGTCTTTGTACTTCACATGTACAGACTAAAAAAGTATGAGAAGTTAACAACTCGAAGAACTTTCTTTGAAATATTTGTTGTCCTCTTCCTGTGATTAGTATCATATTTTGTATTTTTCCTCCCATATTTTATCCATTTTTGTATATAAATAATTGCTACTCGAGTATATTTAGTATTTTTTATAGGTAACAAAGGTTTCGCAAGGAAAAGAAGAAGAAGATGTAAATTTATGAAGAATATGAGCAAAAAAACTTAACTAAGGTGAAAACCGACACTCAAGTGCAGCAGCAGAAAGTTAAAGAGTATTTTCGGCAAAGATAAAGTTTGAACTGGAAAATTTCATGTATAGAAAATATGTAGAGCGTGGAATTATCTTCGAAACAAGTCCAAGAAAAGATCAATCCGAGTTCATATGCAAAAATTATGGCTATTTTACTGAAATACTGCAGAGTGAAATCTGATCCAACGGGTTACGGATGTACTGAACTTAATTTCGGATTTTGGACCCGAAAATTAGTATTTTATGCCATCTAATCTTAACCATTGGTTTCTAATACCTATGGATTGGATTAAAATTATTTATCTTGAGATTATTTTGTATTTGATTAGGATTATATCTTTTGTATTGAGTTTGAGTAGGAGTAGGATTGTATTTGGGTTATAAATACCCCATAAATTCTTGTAAAATGGGGAGAGATTCTTAGGTGTAATTTTAGATGTACTTTTTATTAATAAAATTAGGGTTTTGTTAAAGGGGTGATGTCCACAATACTGGACTCCAGAGGTAATTCTCTTTGTTCTACAATTTTTCCATAGTTAATTTATTTTAATTGCTTTCTAGTTTAGATTTATTAGCTTTCTAGATTAGATTTAATTACTTTCTATAAAAAAAAATTTTGATTTTGCTTGCTAGAAATATGAGTAGCTAATTTAGCTTAGCTCTAGGATGTAAATGAAGTTAGGATCCACCATGTAATTACTCTCTAAAATTTTCTTCTTAAATAAAAAAATAAAGATATGATTTTTTTATGAAAAGATTAAAATACAAAAACTCATAGATTAATACTTTGATAGGTTGTACTTGAGTTAAGTTTCTTGATAGCCTATGCTTAGTTAGGGTTTGGATATAGTGGTTTTCATTTTATTTAAAGAATTATCTAATGATTTAGTTTATTTTTATGAAAAGTAGTATCTTTAATGAGTTATACTTGCACACCACTTGATAGCCCATGCTTAGGGCACTTTAAATAAAGATTAAACTAAAAAATCAAATTTTTATGATAGAAGAAGATAATAGAAGTAAATATATGGTTGGAAACTAGTGGATTCTAGATTCTAAGCTAATTAGAATAGCTCTCAACTCCAACTTAGAATTCTTTCTTAATCCGTTAGACTATAGAATTAGTAAGAATCGCAAAACACCTGAGATCTCTGTGGGACGACCTGTAAAGCGCTACAACTGACACTGTACGCTTGCAGTAAATTATCACATCAAGTTTTTGGCCCCGTTACTGGGGATCGATGGTGTTTTTTCTTGCTTTTTCTAAAGTTATACTGGTTAACAGTGTATGTTGAGTGTGCAGGAAATAGAAATTGCAGATACAGGAAGATAAAAGGGATCACAAGAGCCTCTGGACTAAGCAGCAAAAATCAGAGAGTCAAGCTCTCTGATTTAGCCGCTATTTGGCAGCCTAACCTGCCATTTAGCAGCCTATCAGGTATACTCTGAGTCTACTTTTTCTCCAGTTCTGTATTTTGGTTCCCTGGTTCTAAAACAAAAATAAAAAAAACAATCAATCTTTTTTTATTTCTTTTTCATCTCTCTCCCTCTCCACCTTTTCAAAAAAATAAAAAAATAAAAAAATATTTCAAAATCAAACTGGTTGCTATCATTGTCGTGAGTATCATAATTATTGTCAGTGTCCATGGATAGGAAGTTTGCTAGGATTAGGTCATAATCAAATTCACAACACATATAATGAATTTACGAGCACTTCTTATACACAGAATTACAATTATGAATGGATGAATAATTCTAATTTTGCATATAATCAAGAGCCGTATCAAGAGAGTCCTCCATCTGATCCTTTCTTTATAGACTATTCATCTTCATGTTCTACATTCAATCATGAACAAGATATTCAATTGAACATATTGGATGAAAGATTAAAAAGATTAGAAGCAAACTGTGCATGTTATGAGAATCTACCTTCAACCACTTCATATCTGTCATCAAATATGTACACAGATCTATTATATCCACCATCAAATTTCACTCATGATTTCGAGATGCAGTCATTTGAAGAAAATAATGAAAATTACAATCATGAGTCTGAGGAACGAAGACGTAGAATTGAGGAAGGTATTGAAGGCTTGCTAAAATCATCCTCTCAAAATTCATCCTCTAAAACTGCAGCTTGTATGGAAGATCTTCTTAAAGCAGTTTCTCAAACTAAACTTTTTGGAGATCAACCAACTAATAGTTTGAATATATCTGACTCCAATGAGTAACCACTTCAGTCATCTTTTGAAGTAGATATGATTCAAAATGAGTCAAATAATTTTGTGCATGATGAGTCTATAATTCAACATTGTGATCAACTTATTTTAGACCATTGTGAAAATAATTATGATGAAACTGGTGATAAAGAAAATATTTTGCTTGGTGATTTGCCTCATGATGAGCTTGCTAGTGACACATTATCATTTGATTCTTTTGATAGAAATTGTAAAGAAATTTGTGAAGAAGAATTTTTATCCCTTCATAATAATTTGACAACTATAAGTCTACTAGTATGGTATTTTCTTTTGAGAGTTTTGATGATAGGTTTGAAGAAAATTTGCATGACGAGCCCAAAACATTAGAAGAATGGAAAGAGTCTCAAAAAGAAGAGTTCATGGTAGCCGATGATTTGAAAGAGCCCTCCAAAATCGAGCTCATAATTTCACAACACCAAAGTGAGTATGTTATTTCACAAGTTGATAAAACAAAAATACTTACTAATATGAAAGATACTTGTGAATGGAATATGAACGATGGTAAAGGTACGCTTTCCAACCTCAAAATTTTACTATTGAATAAAAGAAATAAGGGTAGAAATAAATTAAGAAAAATAAAAAATAAGATGGAGAGATTAAATGCAAAACTGACTAAAAAACTAAGTTCATCCATATTAAAATTTAAAAAGACACATTATGAGAGTGGAAAGCGATCAAGAAGTCGTAACCGTTTGAATTTTCTAATAAGTGTATAATATTTGTATAATAGTTTTCTTATTTATTTTACCACCCTTGGTTTGTGTATGAGGGCATATACGAGTTTAGGTGTGGAAGAGTGGATTAGGTTTTTTTTTTTTGTGTTTTTCAAAGATTTTAGTTTTTTAGAGTTTTTATTTTATTTTTTGATTTTTGAGTTTCTTTATTTCACACTTTGGGTAGTTTTTAGAGTAACTAACTGAAAAAAATTAAAGAAAAAACTGAAATAAATAATTAAATAAATAATTAACAAAAGAACTTTTGTATTTTCATCAATAGATTAACCTAACTACAGATAAAGGAATAAATTTAGATTTGAAATTGGATAGGAGAGTAGATTGGATGATATACTTTAAATTTTATGAAAAAAATTAAAATCTGAAAAATAAATACCTCTAACAGTAGTTTTGAGGCAAGTATACATCTATTTTTCACTTCACAATAGTTTATTGGTTAAAAACAAAGATGATAATGATTGGGTAAGTTTTCTCTCTCTAAATAAAAAAAGTGAGAATAAAATAATGGGGTGAGCCTGGTATTAAGGCAATAGTCTCGAGAGTGATAAAATAATGGGGTGAGCCTGGTATTAAGGCAATAGCCTCAAGAGTGAAAAAAGAGTATGATCCAAGTAATCAGGTACTTTACGCCTAAGTAAGCGTGAATATTTGAATGAAAGGTGAAATATTCTAAAAAAAGGGAAAAATAAAAATAAAAGAGTATGAACCGAGTAATCGGGTACGTTGCGCCTAAACAAGCATAAATATTAGCATGAAAGGTGAAATATTCTTAAAAATAATTAAAAAAAAAGAAAAAAATGTTATGAGAGAGGAGATGAATCATGAGTTAGAGTTGGAGTCCAAATCCGGAGTAAACTATTACACGTGCACGTAGATGTATAGGACCAAATGGATTATCTGTTAGTGGATATTGAAAGATATGATTTAAATTTTTGATTAAAATGATAAGTGTATATGATAGGACGTTCGATTTAAAAATTGATAATCTAAATGCGTTCTTGAGTTTGTATATTAGTGAGATTAATTGATGAAAATATTATAAAAAAAGATTTTTCTTACTTTTGTATAAATTTTTTATTTTTCTTGATTTTCGGCTATCCTTATTTTTCTTTTTTTTATTCCTTAATCTATTTTCTTCATGAATTTTGTGGGTATATTCACTGCAAACCCTCACGAGACACAACTCGTCCAGTAGGGTAACATAGGGGTTTAAAGGCTTGTTGCACGTGCTAAGTGCAATCGCGATTCCTGCGAAAGTGAGTTAGGATTTTTCTTTTTTCTTTTTCTTTTTAGGTTTTGCTCGAGAACTAGCAAAAGATAGGTGTGGGGGTGCATAAATCCTTAAAGAATTTTGTATATAGGTACTTACTGGATTGCATCGAGAAGAGAAACATTGACCTTGTTTGAATAATTCAAGAATGTGCTAGACCTGAGGAGAATTTTTCTTTAAATGATTGGATAAGGAGCCTTAGACTTAGGAATATGATTAATAGAAGGATCAGATACTAAGGAATCAAGCTTCTCTGATGTGCTACTGGGTGATGTGTGGGATGATTGTGATGATGATGGTGGAATGTGAGGTGATGATGGAATCGTGGTGGAACTAGAGAGTGTAGCCTATGGTGCGATATGAGTGGAATCATGTAGTATGGATACATAATTATCAACCTGCTTTTTAGATCGAAGCATGTAGATGGTATTGACTCAGCTATCGAACCATAGGATTCAGTAAAAATAGACACTCTTCCATTACGTGATTCGGAGTTCTACAATTGAAACATGTGGGAGTTTGCACTTGATTCACTTGACTTACCTATGGAACACTATGAGTTTCCTACTTCTCGATTCTCCTCGTAAGAGCTGCAATCTTAGTTTTGGCAGTTATACAACTGTCGATGCTTTGGATCTCGCCCTTATTCGAAGAAATCGATGCATTGGGCTTCTTAGCAGTACTATCCCACTGTATAGTTTTCTATGCTAAGTCTTCTAAGAAATCATATGCTTTGTCCTCGTTCTTCCTCATAAACTCTCTTTGACATATAACTCAACAAGAGTTTTAGAAGTGTAATCGAGTCCTTCATACACGATTTAACACAACTATTACTTTTCTATAGCATAGTGGGGGTACTATACTAATAAATCCTTGAATCGTTCTAGGCATTTCTAGAAGGGTTCTCGTTGCACTTGACGGAATTGATTGATGGCGTTTCTTATCATTTTCATCTTATGCGTGGGATAGTACTTCTTATGAAGTACTACCACAAATTTATCCCATGAAGTGATAGAATCCGTAAGGATGTTATATAACCATTTCTTGGCATTATTTTCTAAGGTGAATGGGATGAAATTGAGCTTTATTGCATCCTCCAATAAGTGTTGTAATTTGATCTTTAACCACACTTCCTAAAATTCACTATAAAGATTTATGTATCCTTAGAATTAGATCAAGTGAACTTAGTACGTACGCTGATATATTACGGTTTAAGCTTATAATAATTACCCGCAACTTGTCATGGGTCCAATGTGGCATAAACCAGCGTATGTAGAAGAATGCATAAGTTTCATAAAACTAATGCAAGAAGCGTCGGATGTGGCATGGTGAGATGAAAAGTGTAAGAAAAGTGGTCAAATAAAATATGATGCACCTATATTTTATTATTAATTTTTTTATTTTATTTAAGATCAGGAATCCAAAATACAGAAAAGAATAAAAATTGGATAGAGGCAGAAAGTTACCTGCCGCTGAAGGGCGTGGCTCTCTGTTTTTGCAGTTTCTCCCTTTTGCTCATCTGGTCCTTTTAATCAAGATCCCTACATAAAACACTATTAACTCGTAAAATACAAGAGAAAGCAATAAAACACCTTTGATCCTCGGCAATGATACCAAAAACTTGATGTGAATTATTTACTCCAAGTATACAGTATAGTTGTAGTGCTGTACAGGTCATTCCCACAAAAATCTCAGGTGTTTTACGATCTTATTTCTTATATTATCCTAGCAAACTAACTATGATGATCTAGTAAAAATATGTGAATTTTTATTTAATCTAGAATTAGCCTAGGATGTCAAATCCACAAAGTTCGCAACTGCACACAATTTATTCTCTCCTACCTATCTTTTTGACATGAACAATTACAATCAAATAAAAAACAAGAACTTTTTAATTTAATTTTAATTCAGTCTCCCTAAGCATGACCTATCAAGTGTTGTGCAAGAATAAATCATCAAAATTGGTGACTTTCATAAAAATGAAATTATATCAATAAAAATTTCTATAAACAAAATTCGAAAAAGCAAACCCAGATCCTATCTAAGCATAGGGTATCAAAAGTAAGGTTAAACATAACCTATCAAAGTATTAGATTTAAGAATTGAACTCTTCTAATTTTATCATAGAAAATCATGTCTTTGTAAATTCTATTGGAAGATGATATATAAAAATCATGCTATGGTTGTTACTCTAACATTCTAGAGCTATAATAATTGGTTATGCATGTTTAAATTATAAAGATCATATCTTTGTACATGCAAAACATATAAAAATCCTAAATTCCTAGAAAGTGATTAAATTTTACTCTATATAGCAAATAAATTTATCTAAAAGTGACAAATATACCTAATGTGAAATAATTTTCCATCTAAAATTGGTTTTGTAATATTTTTTCAATTGCGATCGTATTTTCAGAAAAATTATCAAAAGAAATAGAAAATATTTTTCTTTCTATTCCAAATGTCAAAAAACTACTAAGTAGGGATTGTGATAAATTATGTGCATTATGAGGGAATTCAATTCTCGAGTATGGATCCATTTCAAAAAATCGAATAAAAAATCTCAAAAAAACTGAATAAAAAACTTCAAATTATAAATATCTCTTCAGCAGTGAGCCACTTGATGGATAGAGTAGATATATAAGTACTAGCGAGAGAAAATTGAAAATCGAAGAGAAACTTGTTTGAGAGATTAGAGTTGAGGCCAATGAGGCGTGCTTGAATCTTAATGTTGAGACTTGCTCACTTGAGACTTCTTTATCACTTGATACTTGTTTGAGAGAGTTGAGAATTAAGTGGAGTTTTGAGAGTTAGAGTTTGTTTGTGTGAAGAATAGAAATTGAGGAGATGAGGAGTTATTTATAGGGAAAGAAATATTTTTTTTGCCAATATAAATTGAAAAAAAACCTCCAACGGCCATTTCGACCGTTGGGGAAAAAAATTGCAAAAACAATTGCAAGAATCATCTCAACGGCTATAAATATAGCCGCTGGGGGGCTTTGTGTAAAAAAAATTACAACCCCCCGATAACGGCTATAATCGAATTTTTTCTTTAAAAAAAACAAAGGGCCGAGTCGTGCTACAGAGCATCAGTTTGAAAGTTCAAACTGACTTTCTATATTGTTGAACAAAGTGAGGTCTCGAAGAGCCTCTACTTTAAAAGATGATGTCAATTGGTAGTAAATTAAAAACCTTCGTCAGTTGCAAAGAAAACCAAAGCCAAGAAGAAGAAGATTAGGAGCAATCAGACCATTGTCGTTTGAATTCACGAGATACCCCTACCCAGTGAGCCAATTTCCATCAAGGCAAGGTGCGAAACAGTAAGAGGGAAGAGGAATTGTCACGATAGAAAAGAGAGAAGAAATGCTATATCCAAAACATATGAATGGTTGTCCCTTTTGTTATATTATCTATGGGAATAATCAAAAGGGCTTAGAATCTGACTATAGTCAGTGGTACCCATGTTCTTTATGCTTGCACACTGACTATCCTATACATCCCACATTCATCATTCTGTTAGTGAGTATCGTGACTATTCAACATTTTCTAGGGGCGGGAGGCTTTGACTCTATGATCCAATATGCTTTCCCTGAGCCGTGGCCGACACCTCATATTTATTCATAGTGGGCAGCATGAACTCTGATTCAATCCAGGTATTCAATCCTGCCATTGAGATGCTTAGTTGTGACTGACAAAGGGAAGGAGAGTCGTTAGAAAGAGTCATTTTTGGCTCCTAAAGAGTCATCTAAAATGGTTACCAACTGATGGAGACCAGTCCATAGAAGCGAGGATTTTATCTATTTACTCGGGCACAACAAGACTATTTGAATCTTTCTAAAGGAGCAGAAGATATGAAAGTCAATAAACAAAACTTTTAAACTAGGAAATGTCCTAGTTAGGGCAGTGATCAATTAATTTGTTGCTTTACTATAGACTCAATCGGTTCCTTCCAATTATAATATATGATACATACCACCTTAGAATCAAATGAGCTTTTGGGAAGCTATAGTAATTCTAAGTTTAGCTAATAGCATACGTAGAAGGAGATACCATTGTGACTTGGCCTTGGGGTGATTCAAGGAGAATGAACATATTCATAGTAGACGTGGTATGTCATCTTAGTTAGGTTGGTCAAAAAAGGGTATTGGCCATTGCCAAGTGGGAATTGGTATCAACTGGGGCTAAAGAATAGGGCATTACAGCTTCTCCCCTTCCCTCTTCTTTCCCCTCAATTCTCTTTTTCATGTTCTTTCCCATAATTGTTCAACCACATAGTTACATATACATAATTTGAATCAGAGAAAGAAGGATTGAAGGTGGAATTGATAAAAAAAAAAAAAAAAAGGTGTAGGATGCATCAAGAAATGTTCTTACATAGCTTATAGTATAAAGTGCAGAAGATCATGAATCATTACAGTGAAGAATTATTTACAATCAATTGAAATAACTGAACCAAACCAAGTTAATTTGCTTGGATTTTGATTCTCTTTGATGTTTGGCTTGTTTTAATTTTGTCAAAATTGGCAAAATCAAACAAAACCGATCACTACTAACCCCAGATGGTAGGTAAGGGTGGCAATAGGTTAGCTTCGGATTAGATGCCCATAATATCCATATCCAAATCTGATAAGGTTTAAAGATATGAATACTCAATCTACATCAACTAAGCACTAGATGGATACATACCCTCTCTACTTTATTTGGATTTGGATCGGGTTCTGAATACTTATTGAATTTTAAGTATATAAAATAATATTTTCTAGATGAGAATAGCAAAAGTAAAAGAAAATTAGCACCATTATTTACACAATAAAATTATTAATAAATAGAGTATTACATATTTAGCGTCATAATATCTCTTTATGTCCAAGGACATGTGACTTTTTAATATTATGGACAGTGTTATCAAATTAGTAGGTATAGATACAAGAATATCCAAATCCAAATCCGATAAACTTACTGGTGAAATTTTTTAATTCAAACCCTATTCAAAATTTTTAATGCATATGAAATTTACATGCAAACTCAAAATTTTTTGTCAGAATAATGGGTTATCGGCCTTCATTTCTACTCTTGTGGTAGGTTGAGCTCTCCCCGATCACCTCAATAATAAGACAATAATAACCTAGAGCTCTAGAATCACTCACAAATATGACCTCAACTTTGTTTGGTGATCCCAGTGCAGCCTCCGACTAGCTTTTGAGGTTGTGCCCTGAGTTCCTCTCCTTATCTACTCTCTCCCTCTTCTCTCTCTCTCTCTCTCTCGCTCGAGTGCTAGATTTGTAATGCAGGACATAAGTGAATTTAGAATTTGTGCCGGAGAATTGGAGGAAAAAAATAGGATTTTTGGATAAATTTGGGGTTTTGGATTTTACATTTATGCTAATCAAATGCCCATTTTCTCACAAATCATTCGAGAGAAAGATTTGATAAAAGCTAATTACAGCGAAGCGTCACTTCCTGTCTATTGGCTAGAGCCGTTGCTTCGATCACGAAAAATCCACTCGTCGCTTCTGGTTGCTGTCATTCCATCACCCGAGATTCATATTCTTTCAATTTTCATTAATTATCTTTCTCTCAAAAATCAGGGTTACAAGAAATATATATAGCGAAAACAAAATAAAAATAAATTTTTAGAAATCCAACTAAATCTCTGATCTAATCTAATCAAATCCAACTAAATCCTTAATCTAATTTAATCAAATCCAACTAGATCTTTATTGATAAATGCAAATCATTGGCTCTCAATTTTCATTAATCATCTATCTCTCTAAAATAAAAGTTACCAGAAATATATATAGCAAAATCAAGAAAAAAAACATATCTTTAAAAATCCAATTAATTCCTAATCTAATCTAATTAAATCCAATTAAATTCCTAAACCAGTCTAATTAAATCCAACTTGATCTTTTTCTCTATCATTATTCTACTTCTTGGAAACACTCATCATCGGTGAATGGGGACAAGAAAAAAAGTCAAGCATGTTGGATGAACGCGAGTAAGCTTTCCCATATCTGGTAAACTTTTTAACCAAACTAAGTGCAAGAAAATCAAACAAATTAGTTGCCAAATATACTCTATCTGACATTTCCATGGTAATGACAGTAATAATTGTGGAAAATCTGGCGAGAAGTTAAAAGCCGTTGCTTCTGCAGAAAATGAAAAAAAAATTGGAATGAGAGCTAGAGAGGTAACGAAAACACGATTTTTATGAACATGGCTAATGAGTGCTGTTGTAATTGGCTCTGCAGAAAAATAAGATCATCGATTTTTGAATCTTTGACCAACTCTATACTGGTTTAGGTCTCAACTATAATATTATCTAAATTCTTGGAAGCTAATGTGTTAGTATCTGGACTTTTCAAATGGTACTGACATTCATAGTGCCAAACTTCTCTATAGGCCGAATATTTGATGGAAGGATACTAATGAGCTGAGTGTCCGTATCTTTCACACTTAGATTATAGTTTAAAGGTAAGATATGAAGCATACTATATATAAAGAAAAAAGAACTGCAACTGATTCCAAGTTAGATGAAATTTATAGTTGCTGAGATACTATTCAGAAGTTTCTTCAGCTAATTTCAAGTGAGCACAATAATAGTCATATTCTGAAGTCAAGGAAAAGTAATGGAAGAATTGTTCCAGATAGCTCTCCTAATTTTTATAGTCATTGTGGTCATAAGAGCCGTAAAAAGTTGCTAAGGTACCATTAAGAAACTTCTTCAGTCAATTTCAATTGAACGTAATGATATTTCTGCTCTGAACTCAAAGGAAAATAATAGTTTCAGATAGCTCTCCTAATTTTTATATTCATTGTGGTCATAATAGCTATAAAAATATGAGAGTACATCGTATACATTATACTCTACTTGTTTGAAATCATCATCAGTGTTGATATTTTACCACAGAATATGAATTCAATAATAATTAACTCCAAAATTTTGACATCACAAAGTTCAGAAAATACCAGAAAATTGCGTCTCAATTATAGTTTGAATCCGATACGAATTGAACTTGAAACGACTTCAAAATTAATCTTAAACCCTTAGTACGGCTCTGTTTCTATTGCCGAGTTGAGTTCAGTAATTGAATATTGTGCCCAACTAAATTTGATCTCTTTTTTAGGGAGTTTCCAAAGGAGCACACCATTTTTCCTAGTGAAACCACTTTCCAATTGAAAGCTCGAGCAAAAAATAACTATCTAGTAGGCTCACTAGGAAAAGTGGTGTGCTCCTTTGGAAACTCCCATTTTTAATCTAAATTGTGGGTTGGGTCTGAACATCAAGACCCAAACCTTGTTCTACTTTATTTTTGGGATGTAGGCTGTGCGGGTTGGGTTAAGTTGGATCCAAATCAAACGCACAAAGCTACTCAAATAAACTTTTCTTCTGGTCTAAGGCGTACTATTAACATTAGTTCTCTAGTGTCCAAGGGAGAAAAAGGAGGTTTTGATGGAGGATTTGATGGCGGAGTGAGGTTGTTGATATAGTTGCTATGCTGAAGTACGGCGGGGTGGCGCTATAGTGGTGGGGGTTGAATGATGAATAGGATTTTTGAGTGCTGAGGTTCCCAAGTGCTAAGAGTTTTGAATGTGAAGATTTGGATTTTTTTTCTTGTTCTTTTTATCTTCTGCTTCTTCTTCTCCTCTGCTTCTGCTTATGCTTCTCTATTCTTTCATTTTCTACTCTTTGTATTGTTTTTAAATCTCCTTCTTTCTTTCTTTTTTTTTTTTTGGATTTTTTCACTTTTTTTTCAATTTTTTTTTTCACTGGCTTTTTTTAATATTTTTTCTAATTTTCTTTCTCTCAAAACTATAACTCAAAAAATAATAATAAGAAAAAAGGAAGATGGAAGTAGAGGAGGGTGAAAATGGAAGGAGAAGATAGAGGATTTGAACTCTGAAGTGAATTTAGGGTTCGTTGTGGAGAACTGGGGAAGAAATTAGCGTTTTGGGATAATTCAAAGGAAAGATTTATTAAAAGGAAATCATATGCTTTCAATTTTTATTAACTATCTCTCTCTAAAATCAGAATTACAAGAAATATATATATCAAAAACAAGATAAAAATAAACCTTTAAAAATCTAACTAAGTCCTTAATTTAATCTAATAAAATCCAATTAAATTTCTAATCTAATCAAAGACATCTTGAACAATCAATTTGCCTAATCAATCATAACCAAACTCTAGAGCATGCTAAAATTCACATCAAAATCTCTCTTGAAATTGCCCTCTAAATCCCTAAGCAATTTTGATTCGACATACTCATTTTTAATAATATTTTTTCTGAAGTTTTACTGACTAAGTATGAATCTAATACAACAGTTGCTATGAACCTCCAAAAGTTAGATGTTGTTGGATTATTTCAAATCACAATAGTATATGGAGGGTAGACTATATGATTTGACAACTAAAAATAACTATAACGAGAACCAAGTCCGACACACCCAAGCATTTCAGTAATTTTTTCTTTTCTAGGCAAAAACATTTCGCAACTTAAGGTGTGTTTGGCTAATAGAAATATAAGAAGTAAATGAAGAAATTAAGAAGTTACTTTCAAAATGAAAGTAGAAGAAATTTTTTTTTTTATATTTGTTTGCTAATTTTTGAAAGATGAAAGTGTATTAGGAAGTAAAAATAATATTATTTAATTGATTAAATAAAACAATAATTATATTATTTTATTAGTTTTTATGTATAAAAATATAACTTTTGAATGCTAATTATGCTATACAAATAAAAATAATAATTTCTTACCTTGATCCTCTACTTCCTAAAGTACTTCCAAGCCAAAGTGTGTGGAAAAAAAAAATCTGAAAGTAATATGTTATATAGATACCACATCATCATATAGAAAATGACTTCATATTTACTTTTTGGCCAAACAAATACTTAAAATAGTAAACTTAGCTCAACTTTCACTACTTCTGTTTTTTTTTCATGCAAACAAGCACACTAATAATAGAGGCAACTCAATCAGTTAGTTGTCATATCATATATCGTGTCACAACCACAACCAACTTTGACTCCCCAATCACACTGCTATCTCGTCACAACGACAATCAACTTTGACTCCCCAATCACATCGCTAAATTGGACGGCACAAACCGTAATGTGGGGATGCAGAGTCATAAGCAGTGAAGAGATCAATTTGGCTAAGAACGAGGGAACAAATTAAAATATCAGGTCCCACATCACGTGTTTCAAATCGAATAAATTATGGATACATATAAGGGAACGATAACTTCGTGCACTGCCCGGCACTGGCTTCCAAACTTTCCAAACAACAGCTCAAGCCACGCTTCAAATGCTCTCGTAGCTAGGTATGGTTATTTCTCAATGAACAAAGCCGTTTATTTGGACCACTGTACGGGCACAAGTCATGATCTAACATCATGCAACCGCTATAAATACAAGCTAAACCGAAAGCAATTCCAACAGAAAGAGCCTCCTCAAAATGACCAACTCCAACGGAGAAGCCAGCCCAGTGAAGGAGCTCCTCCATGCTCAATTCTTTGTCTACCGTGACATCATCGCGTTTGCTGGCTGCATGTCCCTCAAATGTGCCGTCGACCTCAACATACCTGATGCCATTCATGCCCATGGCCGGCCCATGACTCTCTCCGAGCTCATTTCTGCACTTAACATCCCCGCTTCCAACGCCATGGCACTTGGCCGCGTTATGCGCCTCCTGGTCCACAAAGGTCTGTGTTATCGATACACAAAAGTAGAACTTCTGATCAACATGATAATAGTTAGAAGGAAACCAAAGAAAGGAATCATCATTGTAGTTAATAGATATTGGAATTATATATACCAAACAATGCTCTCAAACTGAATTCATTTCATTTACAGGTTACTTTGTTCACCAAAAGGAATCAGATGCGTATTCTCTCACTGCACTCTCTAAGGCCCTTTTAAAGGACAACCCCATAAGCTTCTCCTCATTGGTTAGTGAGCCTCTCAACATGCTCTACATGTCATCTTGGTATCATCTTGCCGACTTTTTCCGTCGCGATCACCAGGAAAATGTAAGATCTCAATTGAATATTGTTAGAGTCTGAAGTATGTGTGTGTCTATATATATATATATATGAGAAGAATGAAAGTGAGTTGACAGCTCATGGCTAATGTAAGTTATCTGAGTTACAGTTCATTTCCATTATATCTAATAATTTTTTTTTAAAAAGTCTCTTTCAAATTATAATCTTGACCCTTTAGGCTTCACTCATTTTAGTTTTGATTTGGTTCTCATCCATCAAGTTGACACAAAATTTAGTTGTTTATAATGAATAAATTTTTAATATTCACTTGATGAAAATGTAAATGAACTCTAAAATTTATGAAATTTAATTTTATTAAAGTTAAAGAAGTAGGGATTCAAATTCCAGAAAAAAAATTAAAAAAAAAACTATTGGATTAATATATTTTTGCCGCTAGCTCACGTAATGTTTCCTAAGCTGGCAGCTCACCTACAGTAATATATATATATATATATATATATATATATATATATATATATATATATATATATATATATATATATATATATATATATATATATATATATAGGGAGAGAGAGAGAGAGAGAGAGAGAGAGATCCTCGGTTCTCATGAGAACTTCATAGATTTTCATGCAGTGACTAGATTCTAGAAGAATAATAACCTTCTTGAGCAAAGTTGTTGTCGGATAGTTTAAGGGATAATTCAATGGAGTAAGAGTGAGAATAGACAAGTCCAAGGAACAAATTTAGGTATGCTATATTCATAATTTTAAATTAAAAATTGAGGTTTATTTTTTTAATTCAAAATTTTGAATAGTACGAATGAGGAATTAGTCTTTGGATTAGCCATTTGCATCTCTACAAGAGAGTACTAGTCCAATATGGCTGTCGTGCTCAGATAACTTTATGGTTTTTGACTAACGAACATATTAATTCTTGCTAGACTTACACTTTTGATCTTCGCATGCCTTTTTTTCACTCTCTGAGCTACCAGATCGAAGTTTTATATTATTTCGCTTTTGAGCATACTTTCAGTTGAGTTCATGTTTAAATATTATCGAGTCCTTTCCACCCACTTTGGTAGGTTACTTATGAAAGAAGAGTTACCTCCTTTCTTAATCTTATCATATCTGTAAAAAATATTGTAAACTTTTACAGAGTAGAAGAGCACTATAATTATTCAGAAATTTTTTTACTCTTTACTGTAAAGTTGTTTAATTTTAGAAAACAGGCTGAGCTACCAGATTGATGTTTTATATTATTTCGCTTTTGAGCAGATTTTCAGTTGAGTTCATGTTTAAATATTATGAAGTCCGTTCCACCCACTTTGGTAGGTTACTTGTGAAAGAAGAGTTACCTCCTTTCTTAATCTTATCATATCTGTAAAAAATATTGTAAACTTTTACAAAGTAGAAGAGCAATACAATTATTCAGAAATTTTTTTACTCTTTACTGTAAAGTTGTTTAATTTTAGAAAACAGTTACATCGAAATCAATTTAAAGTGCTTGCAGATATTGGATGTATATGCTCATATACAAATTTTGTTCGAGAAAACTGCGAGTTATCCATCATTAGTTCAAAAAACAAAAAAAAGGAACTTCAAAGATTTATTGGGGAGAAACAACATGCTCCCTCGGAAGGGTGATGGGTTTTAAACACAAATCTGAGAACCAAGCTAACTCAAAAGTTTAAATTGATAGATAGAGACCCAACTTTGTATTTAAATCCATGAACTTTACTTGTTCTTTTCGATACGAGATTATACTCAC
Organism: Dracaena cambodiana; assembly: GCA_036321105.1. NCBI lineage: Eukaryota > Viridiplantae > Streptophyta > Magnoliopsida > Asparagales > Asparagaceae > Dracaena > Dracaena cambodiana. Next base: position 36,590,326 of record JAYEPQ010000006.1, read on the forward strand.
GTATAAACTCCTTAATTAACAAGATTAGTATGTTTGCTTCTCATTCTTAATAATCGGCAACAGGGTTATACTCCCCCGTGGGATATGGCATATGGGAAGTCCATGTGGAACTTTGCAAGTGAGAATCCGGAGTTTAACAGAATCTTCAATAAGACTATGGCTGTGGACTCGAAGTTGGTGATAGGAGCAGTGGTCAACGAGTGCAGAAAAGCATTCGAGGGGCTGAATTCGCTGGTGGATGTTGGAGGGGGAAACGGTACAGCGGCCAAAGTGATCACCGAGGCCTTTCCTGGCGTCAAGTGCACAGTGTTTGATCTGCCTCATGTTGTTGCTACTGTGACCAAGGATTCACCTGTGGAGGCTATTGGTGGGAGTATGTTTGAACATATTCCTTCAGCTAATGCAGTGTTCATGAAGGTGAGATTCATATAAAACAATTAAGTGTCAGGCAGCAATTGACCATGTCTTACTATTATTTGTTAAGTTGTGAAGTATACTAGCATACTACTTCTGGAACTTTTGAATTCTTTTCTTTTGCTAATTCGCAAGCTCACCACTTGTGTTCATTACAGTTTGTCCTGCATCTCTGGAGCGACGAGGACTGCGTTAAGATCTTAAAACTGTGCAAGAAAGCGATTCCTTCGAGAGAGAAGGGAGGGAAGGTTATGATCGTCGACTTTCTGATAGACGGCAATAGCAAAGACTATATAGCTTCAGAGGCGCATCTGTACCGGGACGTAACAATGTTAGTGTGTACCGATGGGAAGGAGCGTGATGAACATGAATGGAAGAAAATTTTTCTTGATGCAGGTTTCAGCGATTACAAGATAACACCGTTAGGCATGCAGTCCCTGATCGAGGTCTTCCCTTGATTGGTAGAATAAAATTGCTAAAATAAATATCGTGTTACTCATTTTATAAATTGAGGATGTGCAAATAAAATCTAGAACTTCACACTATAACTCATATAGGCAGAAGGTTTGAGAGACAAGTGTGATGTCATCTTAGTTAATCAAATATTTCTGTAATGGGCTTACATGTTTCTATATATAAATTCGTTGTTTTACGTGTTGCTAATGGAGCCTATTACCGCAGCGCGTTTCGGTCTACCGAAACGGGTCCAAAACCGGCCCAAATCCGTTATGATATAATATATATATATGGGGTGTGGTGCTAGGGTTTTGATTAAGCCGAAAAATTGGAGTCGAAGTAATTTTTCTCTTGTTTTTTTCTGGGCGGCTGTTTGTGCCAGGAGAGAGAAAAGGTGGTGGCCTAAAGCAAGGCGAAAGCAAGAAATTATTTGAGGCAAATAATTTGGAGGGCTGCTATTTTGTGTTCGGCTCGGCAGAACAGGAAAACAAAAGGCGGGAGTTTTCCTTTGGATTTTCGGCGGTCGAAGCAAAGAAATAAATCACTGCAACAAGAGCTTAGGATTTGATCTCAAAATCTTGTGTGATTTCTTTGTGATTTCTCTTGTGGTTGAGAACTAGAAAGTTGTAATTCTCTTTTGATATAGTGAAGTTTTTCGATCGTGTTCGCATGAACATAGGCATATTGCCGAACCACGTTAAATCTGCGTGTTCTCTGTCTCTGCTATTTTTTTTCTTCGGTTAACTATTTGATTCCGCTGGTTGTTACATTAGTATTATTCCGCTATCTTTTGCTAACAATTGGTATCAGAGCCCTGGTTCGGATCAGATTTCACTCAGATCGGTGTTGATTTTTTGAGTGGGAGTTATGGCGGAAGATAGGAAAGAAAAAATTGAAAAATTTGATGGGACAGATTTCCAATGGTGGAAGTTGCAGATGGAAGATTATTTATATCAAAAGAATTTATATCAACCACTGTTTGGAGAAAAACCAGAAAAGATGACAGATGAGGAGTGTGAATTGTTGGACAGGAGGGTTTTGGCGCAGATTCGATTGTGCCTGACAAAGCAGATTGTGTTCAACGTCTCCAAGGAGAAGACCACTTCAGGTTTGATTTCAGCGGTGGCTAAATTTTATGAGAAGCCGTCTGTTTCAAGAGACTGTTTCTAATGAAAAAGTTGTTCATCTTGAGAATGCCTTCTGATAGTTCAGTTGTTAATCATTTGAACGAATTTAACACATTATGGGCACAACTTGAATCCTTAAATTTTGTCTTTGCTGATAATATTAAAGCTTTGATGTTTATGTGTTCATTACCGGATAGTTGGAGTAATATTGTTATGGCCATCAGTAATTCTTCCAATACTGCTCTTAAATTCAATGATGTTGTGAGTATAATCATGAATGATGAATTGATGAAAAAGAGTATGGGTGAGAGCACAGTTTCTACAAGTACTGCTCTGTCGATTGATAATGACAGAAGGAAGGAAAATGGTAGAAGTTTAAGTAGGGAGTCAAAACAAAGAGGAAGATCAAAGTATAAGGGAAAGTTCAAGAAAAATTTAGTGTGTTGGAAATGTAAGACAGAGGGTCATATGAAGAAGGATTGTCAAAATAAAGACAAGGAATGAGCGAATGTGGTGAATCCAAGTGTGGAATATGATGACTTGTGCTTGTCTGCTCATACAGAATCGATGTCAGATCTGTGGTTTGTGGATTCAGGGGCTTCGTTCCATTGCACTGCTCGCAGAGAATGGTTTGAGAATTATGTCCAAGGTGATTTTGGGCATGTGACTGTTGGTAATGGGCAGGAATGCAAGATTGTCGGTAAAGAGACAATTCAGTTGAAGTTGCACAATGGTAGAAAGTTGCTTTTACAAGAGGTCAGGCACATATCGGATTTGAAGAAGAATTTGATATCTGTTAGCAAACTGATGGCGAAGGTTATCAAATCTCATTTGAGAAGAAACAGTGGAAGATCAGTAAAGGAGCAATGGTAGTGGTCAAGGGTGAGAGAGTGAGAACTCTATATTTACTCTTAAGCTCGGTGGATCACGTTGTTTCTTTGGCCACCGTGAAGAATGAGAAGGCTACCTTATGGCATCAGAGGCTCGGTCACTTGAGCGAAAGCCCCAGAGGTATGTTGATAGATATGAAAGATGCTAATTTTGATTTATGTTAGAAATGTGTGTTTGGAAAGCAGAAAAGAGTTAGTTTTATGAAGGATGGCAATGGGAAGAAAACCGAGAGATTGGAGTTGGTACATACAGATGTATGGGGTTCTTCTTTGGCGAAGTCTTTTGGAGGTAATTCTTATTTTATCACTTTCATAGATGATGCAAGTAGGAAAACATGGGTGTTCGCACTTAAGCAGAAATCCGATGTCTTCAACATCTTCAAGGTATGGAAAGCTCTTGTTGAGAATGAAACAGGTTTGAAGGTGAAATGTCTGTTATTAGATAATGGTGGGAAATTTTGTAATAGAGAGTTCGATGACTATTGCTCTACCCACGGGATCAGGAGAGTAAAGACTATACCGAGGACACCGCAGCAGAATGGCGTGGCTGAGAGGATGAATAGAACTATTTTGGAGCGAGCTCGGAGTATGAGACTACAAGCAGGTTTGCCTTTGCAACTTTGGGGAGCCGCTGTAGATACGACAGTCTATCTGATCAACATGAGTTTAGCTAATGCTTTAGATGGAGGAATTCCAGAGGAGGTGTGGTCTGATAAGACTGTAAATTATTCATTCTTAAAGGTATTCGGTTGTATAGCATATGCACACGTGGATCATGAGATGAGAAAAAAGCTTGATTCTAAATCTCAGAAGTGTGCATTTATTGGATACGGTAGCGACGAATATGGTTATCGCTTATGGGATTATGAGCATAACAAGGTAATTCGTAGCAGAGATGTAATATTCAATGAGGGCTGTATGTATAAAGACCGAATGGAGAGTAAGAGTGAGAAAATAGTTGAGAAAGAGCACTTGGAACTGGATGAGCCACAAGATGGGATGGATCCCATGGATAGAAGAAAGGAAGAAATACCTACATCTGAAGAGAAAGAAATGACTACACCTGAGAATACACAAATTTCAGATGAGACCAAACAGGAAAGAGAATCATTGATTGAAATAGATGGTTCCAGTACTTCATCAGAGAGTGTTCCCACTTTGAGGAGGAGCACGAGGATAAGGAAGCCAACCCAAAAACTTTGTCTTCCATTATATCATGTTTTGTATACTGATGCAGGTGAATCAGAGAGTTACAAAGAGGCTGTGCAGAATAAATTTCGTCTTAAGTGGGAGCAAACTATGTGTGATGAGATGTCTTCTTTGGAGGAGAATCACACATGGGAATTGGTGAAGCGACCGAAAAAGATGAAAGTATTACATAATAAGTGGGTATACAGGGTAAAACATGAGGCAGGAGGGACACAAATGTTCAAGGCTAGACTTGTGGTGAAGAGATACGTCAGAGAAAAGGTATTAATTTCAATAAAATATTTGTACCTGTTGTCAAGATGACTTCTATCAGAACAATACTAAGTATTGTGGCTGTGAAAGGATTATATTTAGAGCAGCTCGATGTGAAGACTACTTTCCTTTACGGTGATTTGGAGGAGGAAATATACATGAAACAGCCGGAGGGATATGAAAATAAAGGAAAAGAGAATTTGGTATGTCGACTGAAAAGAAACTTGTATGGGTTGAAACAGGCACCGAGGCAATGATACTTGATATTCGACAAGTTTATGTTGGATTCCGGTTTTGCCAGATGCAATTCAGATCATTGTGTATATCTACAAAAGTTTAAGGATGGTAACTTTATGATACTTTCTTTGTATGTAGATGATATGCTTGTGGCAGGTACATGCATGAAGAAAATCAATGATCTGAAGAGGAAGTTGGCAGGGAGATTCTCTATGAAGGACATGGGTGAGGCTAAACAACTTCTTGGAATGCAAATTACCCGAGATAAGAAAAACAAGAAATTATGATTATCTCAGAAGGGGTACATCAAGAAGGTGTTGGAGAGATTCAACAAAGAGAATGCAAAATCGGTAACTACAGCTCTTGGTGGTCAGTTCAAACTGTCAAAAGAGTAAGGTGCTAAGACAGATGAGGAGACGAGACACATGGAGAATGTGCCTTATTCATCGACCGTTGGGAGTCTCATGTATGCAATGGTGAGTACAAAACCAGATATTGCACATGCAGTGGGAGTAGTGAGTAGATTCATGAAGAACCCTGGAAAGGAACATTGGCAAGCGGTGAAGTGGATTTTCAGGTATTTGAAAGGTACTTCAAATTATTGCTTGTGTTTTGGGGGTGATAACATTGATGTGCAAGGTTTTGTGGATTCGGACCATGCGGGTGATAGAGACAATGGCAGGAGCACCACTGGTTACGTCTTTACTATAGGAGGGACAGCAGTAAGCTGGGTTTCAAGATTACAATCAATTGTTACTTTATTTTCGACAGAAACTGAGTATGTTGCAGCTGCAAAAGCAAGTAAGGAGTTTATTTAGTTGCAGCGATTGATGAGTGAGTTGGATTTTGATGGAGTGGATTGCAGATTATTCAACGACAGTCAGAGTGCAATTCTTCTTGTTAAGAACTCGGCGTATCATTCACGGACTAAACATATTCACTTGAGATATCACTTCATTAGATCCTTATTAGAGGATGGCCAATTGAAGTTGGAGAAGATTGAGGACAGTAAGAATCCTGCAGATATGTTGACAAAACCGGTTGATGGGAAAAAGTTGAGCTATTGCTCAACTTTGGTGCATTTGTGCTGAATGCTGAAAGTGGGACTTTAAACGATCGAGCTAAAAACTTTGGACACTGGGATTATCATGTATAGAGATTACATTTTTTAGCAATAGGTCTCTAAGTGGGAGATTGTTGCTAATGGAGCCCATTACCGTAACGGGTTTCGGTACAACGAAATGGGTCCAAAATACGGCCCAAACCCATTATGATATAATATATATATATAGGGTGTGGGGCTAGGGTTTTTGTGTGGCCGGGTTTCTTTTGTTTTAGATGGCACTGGGACTTTAAACGATCGAGCTAAAAACTTTGGACACTGGGATTATCATGTATAGAGATTACATTTTTTAGCAATAGGTCTCCAAGTGGGAGATTGTTGCTAATGGAGCCCATTGCCGTAACGGATTTCGGTACACCGAAATGGGTCCAAAAAACGGCCCAAACCCATTATGATATAATATATATATAAGGTGTGGGGCTAGGGTTTTTGTGTGGCCGGGTTTATTTTATTTTAGAGGGCGGCTGAAACAAAACGTGAACAAAAATTAATTGCTGCGGCTGCTACTAATTACTTGGTTTATTTGGCCAAAAGGAAAGAAGGGTAGCTGTAATCATCTTGGCCGAAAAGAAAATTAAATAGGCCAAGAACAATTGGCTTGGCTATATATAAAAGAAAGAGGTGGGGCTTCTTGTCTGCTGTTTATTTTTGTTCGGCAACAGAGGAGAAAATTCCAAGGCGGGTGCTTCCTTTATAGTTGCGGTCGAAGCAAAGAGGTAAATCACTGCAACAAGAGATTAGGGTTTCATCTCAAAATCTTGTGTGATTTTTTTGTAATTTCTCTTGTGGTTGAGAACTAGAAAGTTGTAATTCTCTTTTGATATAGTTGAAGTTTTTCGATCGTGTCCCCGTGGACGTAGGCATATTGCCGAACCACATTAAATCTGCGTGTTCTCTGTCTCTATTATTTTTCTCTTTGGTTAACTATTTGATTCCGCTGGTTGTTGCATTAGTATTATTTCGCTATTTTTTGCTAACATTACGCAGGCATGGAACCCGAATAGTCCTTTGCCAAAGAGATTCTGGAAGTTGAAATCTTGCATTTTATTACATGCGGAAGTGACTATTTTGCAATTGTAAAATGTAGATCCATATGCCCATCAATCGTTAAGATATTACTAACATAGGGAACAAAAAGTGCGATCAACAGAAGAATGAAAGAATGTGAACAACATGCTGAAAATCAAGGACCACTAAACATGATTAGAATTGTCATTCAATGCACGGCCTATAACATAGCAAGGCCCAATGTTGATGCATTGTCTCAAGCATAGTAGGGTATAACATTGCAGATATATACAGAAAAAGAATAAGAATTCATGCGTAGTCTGTAACACAACAGAGCGCAATGTTGATGTGCAGCTTGCAGCATAGTAAGGCACAATAGCACAGATATGTACAGCAAAATAATAAGAAGAGTATCGTAACAAAAAACAATAACAAGGGAAGTGCTGATGGTATTAGAAGCAATAGATGCAGTGGAAGAAAGCTCTGGTTCATGTGAGCTTGTGGTTGGGTAGCCATTTGATATTGTTGTGGCAGGAGAGACATCACAGGTGGGATCTGGAGCTTTGTCTTGGAGCTTTTGCTGGGATGGCAACAGCTAGGGTGATGGGCGCTGCAGGGGAGGTTTGAATGCAATGTTTTTGAATGTGAGCATTGCCTCCCGTGTTCTATTAACGAAATCTTAACAAAATATAGAACGGAATACATAGACAAAATATGGTTATCAATATATCAAGTAGTTCTCAGTGCAGAAATAAAATAAAACTGAAGCTGAAGTATGACATTGAAGCTCTGGAAACTCATTCAACAGATTCGGCTTTATATCCACTAGCGCACATTGTGGAAATGCAGTGGGAGTTGCGACTGTGACCTTGAATGGAAGATATAGACACTTGTTTAGAACATGTGTTATGGCAAATGCTTTCATTATTCATACCTCTACTAGGCTGCAAGAGATACAGACATGCGGGGAAAGGGTATGCACATAGGATATGGAGGTGGCGCGCAGGTTCATAGGATATGGTGGTTGAACGCAGGTGGGTACACTGGTAATGGATTGTCCTAGACAATAAACCCAGTACTATCCTTCTGAATCATCAAATACTGTCATGTGTGCTTCTTCCTACGAATTTTCTTAAACAAAATCATTGGTAGTGCTCAACACAATAAAATTATCTACATAGGAGACTTTATTACAGTAAAGAAGAAAAGCAAAGAATGTTATACGAGAGAATTCAGCATATATATTAAAATAAATAAATTAATAAATAAAAACAAGTAGTCCAACAGAAAACAATTGTTCAAAATTGTCTCTGCACATGGGTTTGATGATCGATAATTTTGAAAGGGGCAAGATAAGAAAGCATACAATCACCTGTTTGAGGCGCGACCCACCTTGTTCAAGCAACCTTATTTTGGACATCCAGCAGAGTAGCCAAGAATTTCATGGATTGTCGATGAACATACCACAACATCTATATATAAGCATTGTTTTGTTCATATTCGAAGAATTGTTGCCTTCACCAAAGTAGATTTTCTTTAAACAAGAAGATTTAATAATAGAAATTTATATAGGAGAATGAAGGTGCAATATCCGTGTGATGTTGCTTACAGTCTCTCACTTACACACTGCACAACCACCCTCTTATGTATTTGTTGCTTATAATCTCTTACTAATGTGCAGAAAAGTAAGTATACCAAACACACTCCATAACAGAGCTTGTCTGTTAACCATATGGGTAAAAGCTGCAGATAAAAGTCCTTCGAGAGAGACTTTCAGCATAGCCAGCTATTGTTTGCTATTAGCTTCTATTAACATTATTCACAAGGAGAGTTAGGTAGAATCTCAAATAATTGCAGCATACGTCGCCTTGCACTACAGCAAATCAATCAGCTACAATACCAATAAGAGATTGACTGTTTCAGTGGGTAACCATTTAACCTTGACACCATAAGTCACCATATATCATCTACCTTGCACCCTCCAACTACAAGCCAAGTTTTACAAAAGTGAGAGACTATAAGCAACAAATACATAAGGGGGTGGTTGTGCTGTGTGTAGAGGAAAAGCAAAGGAAATAGATAGCGGACAGAGTGACAATGGGATAATCAATTTCACGAAAATAATGCTGCAAACAAAGCTAACTGTATCGTAAAGAACGAACCTTTAAAGCAATTCGGTTTGAGATGCTAGCCTAGGAGCACAAACTAATCTGTGAATCAATGCAAGCACTGGTCACCATATTTTTTTGTTGTGTCCTTCCAGATTGTATAGAAAACACATCTTGGCTAGATACTCGAACCCGACACATAAGTTTTAACAAACCTGATAATACAACCTCACTTTAGTCTTTTCAGTGGAGGAGTAGAGTCAATGACAACTCCAATCCCATCTACATAAAGGAGTCTAGGTGGGTGAAGGGTGTTAGAAAAAATAAATAATACCAATGCAACAACCAGCAGAATCTAATAATTATTAACCAAAAAGAAAAATAATAGAGACAGAAAACACACAGATTTAATGTGGTTCGGCAATGTGCATATATTCACGGGGACACGATAAAATTTTTTTACTATATCAAAAGAGATTACAGGTCTCTTTCTCTCACGCTTGAGAGAAATCAAAGAAAATACATAGAATATGAGATCAAATCCTCACCTCACCCACTGCTACAGTCGCCTCAATTTCTCTTCTTGTGCTTCAGCCGCAACACACAACAGCAGTGGCAACAACCAACAAACAACAACAGCAGCCACACCGGCGTCCCAAACAAGAGTAGCAGCCTCCTCTTCTCCTCTTTCTTTAGGCCGCAACAGCAATAACACCAAGAGCAGCAACCACCTCTCAGCAAACAACAGCAGCCATCTCTTCCTTTAACAACAGCCGCCACACCTTAAGGAAGACCTTGGAACACCTAGCCGCAACAAGAGAAACCCTTGGCCTTCTCATGCCCTAGCCGCACACCCCTTTATATATATATATATATATATATATATATATATATATATATATATATATATATATATATATATATATATATATATATATATATATATATATATATATATATATATATATAGGGATTACTATAGATGAGCTGTCAGTTTAGGAAAAGTTACGTGAGCTAGCGGCTAAACTATAATGATCCAATGATTTTTCTTCAATTTTTTTTAACAATCACTATCTCTACCTCTTTAACTTATTTCGGATTAAATTTCTTAAATTTTAGATTTCATTTACCCTTTTATCAAGTGTATACAAAATATTTTATTCATTGAAAACCGTTAATTTTGTGTTAGCATGATGGATGATCAAATCAAAACTAAAACCCAACAAGTTGGGTTTTAATGAACCCTAGGGGGTCGAGATCATAACCCAAAAGAAATTTCTTTAAAAAAATTATTGGAGATAGTGATAATGAACTGCAGCTCAGATAACTTGCGTGAGCTGTCAGCTCATTTCCATTTTTCTCATATATATATATATATATATATATATATATATATATATATATATATATATATATATATTATAACGGGTTTGGACTGATTTTTTTGACCCGTTTGGGCGGACCGAACCCGTTGGGGTAATAGGGCTCCATTAGTAACAATCTCCCACTTAGAGACCAATTGCAAAAATTGTAATTGATAAGTATCATATATTGTATTTTTTCTCCCATATTTTATCGTATTTTTAGTTTGCTATTCAGGTAATCCGATTCATATAAGGAGATGGCATGAAATCAGAGCCGGACTAGGAAACAAAACCTATAAAAGAGTTCAAAGAGAGCAAAACTATAAGATTAAGATATTTCAGAGAGTCAAAGTCAAATATAGTCAGGAGAATTAAGATTAAAAGATAAGAGACTCGTGCATAAGAAAAATTAGAATTTTTTCTCCATATTATTGCCGCTAAATAGCGGCATTTTGCAGCCAATTGGCAGCAAAAATAGAGCTTCACTTGGTGATTTTTTTTCGAGGGCTTCGATGTAATTTTTTAGTTTTTCAGTTGTATTAGAATTAGGTTTGATTTTCGAAGCCTATATATTGGCCGTATCCTTATATTCTAAGGTTTTTTATACAGTAGTTAGTATAAAATTAGGATATAGTTTGTACTCGTTTTTAATTTAATAAAATTAGGATTTTGGTGATGGGGTAACGACCATAATACTGGACTCCAGAGGTAATTCTCTTTGCTCTTCAATTTTTCCTTAGTGAATTTATTTTAATTGCTTTCTAGTTTAGATTTATTAGCTTTCTAAATTAGATTTAATTACTTTCTATGAATAAAAATTTAATTTTACTTGTTAAAAATATGAATAGCTAATTTAACTTAGCTCTAGGATGTAGATGAACTTAGGATCCACCATGTAATTACTCTCTAGAATTTTATTATTAAATAAAATAAATAAAGAAATAAATTTTTTATGAAAAGATTAAATACAAGAACTTGAAGATTAATACTTTGATAGGTTATACTTGAATTAAGTTTCTTGATAGCTTATCTTAGTTTGGGTTTGGAGTTGTTGGTTTTCATCTTATTCAAAGAATTATCTAATAATTTAGTTTATTTTTATGAAAAGTAGTATTTTTGATGAGTTATACTTACACACTACTTGATAGCTCATACTTAGGGTACTTTAAATAAATATTAAACTAAAAGATTAAATTTTTATGATAGAAGAAGATAATATAAGTAAATATATGGTTAAAAACTAGTGGATTCTAGATCTTAGACTAATTAGAATAACTCTCAATCCAACTTAGAATCCTTTGTTAGTCCGTTAGACTATAGAATTAGTAAGAATTACAAAATATCTGAGATCTATGTGGGACGACCTGTATAGCGCTACAACTGATACTATACACTTGCAGTAAATATCACATCAAGTTTTTGGCACCGTTCCCGGGGATCAACGGTATTTTTCTTTCTTTTTCTTACATTTTATGGATTAACAGTATGTGTTGAGTGTGTAGGGATCTAGATATTGTAGATATAGGAAGACAAAAAGGATCGGGAAGTCTCAAAACTGTGCAGCAGAAACCAGAGAGTCAAACTCTCTGGTTCTACCGCTATTTAGCGGCTAAAATAGCCATTTGGCGACAGTGAAGGTAACTCTTGAACCCAAATTTTCTCTAGTTTTTTGATTTGGTTCTCTAGTTCTATAAAAAAATACAAAACAAATTAGGAGCAGTTGGAATCACATTTTAATTTGATCATATATATTCCACCATTTTTATCTCCACCACACCCTACTTCTTACATTAATTTAGGAAACTCATGCATACACTCACGGTCGCTAATTCATGCCACATTGGACCTGAGATCAATTTGGACGACTAGTGAGATCAGATTCATTTATGGGTGATAAGATGGACCAATCGATCCCGATCATTCAGGATCGATGTTACCCGTTGCATACATCATTACCATTATGCATCAAACTTCCATACGCAGCAGGTAATTACTATGAGTTGAAGCCACAGTACATTAGTATGCTTCCTAAATTCACTGGTTCTGATTTAGAGGATGCATATCTCTTTATTAGTGAATTTCAGGAAGTATGCGTGATGATTAAACTGCAGCAATTATCGGAGGACACAATTAAACTCCGCTTCATGCCGTTTGCTCTAAAGGATAATGCCAAGAAGTAGTTGTATAGTATGCCTACTAATTCAATTATTACTTGGGATGAATTCGTTACAATGTTTCTCGAGAAGTATTATCCCACGCACAAGACGGCAAGAATTCGAAGTCAAATTAATTAATTCTGTCATGTGCTGGGAGAACCCTTCTGGAAATATTTGGAACGGTTCAAGGATATTTAGCTTAGTGCTCCCACAATGCGATAGAAAAGTTGCGATCGTGTCAAATTGTGTACGAAGGACTCGATTACATCTCCAAAACTCTTCTTGAGTCTATGTGTTAAGGGGAGTTCATAAGAAAGAAAGAGGATGAAGGATGGGACTTTCTTGAGGACCTATCATGGAAGATTATGCAGTGGGAGAGTCCCGCTGAGAAACCCAGTGCATCAACTTCTGCACATAAAGGTGGGATCCATAGCGTCGATAACTCTATAGCTGTCGAAGTTAAGATTGCAGCCCTTATGTGGAGAATTGAGGCATTGGAAACTACTCGTACTCCACAAGTAGGTCAAGTAAATCAAATTTAAGTTCCCACATGTTTTAATTGCGGAACTTCGAGTCACGTTATGGAGGAGTGTCCACTATTAGTGAATCCCATGGGTCCCACACTTGAGTAGGCTAACGCTTTGTATCAAGAACCTATGAATAATCCATACACTCCGACATACAATCCTGGCTGGAGGAATCATCCAAATCTATTATGGGGTTAAGGGCAATTTTAGGTAGCCACTAACCCTAACATGCAACCTCCAACCACTGGTCAGTTCCCAAAACCAAATGTGAGTGCTTATCAATACCCTAACGCATCAAATTATGGGAACAATCAGAATAGACCACCTGCACAAAACCACTCACATCCACAACAGGGGTCTAATAATGATCAAGAAAAGCGACTTCAGTCACTTGAGAAGAACGTTGAAAATCTTCTCAAGTCTCATTCCAAGTTTGACACGCATATGTCCAACCTTGACACACACATGTAAAATCTTATGAAAGTGTCAACTGATTTTATTTAAAGTACGGGTCAACAACTGCTCGTGAACTCTCAATCTATTAAGAATGTAGAGCAGCAGGTTGGAAAATTAGCGAGTCAGATGAAAGAACGTGACACAGGTACTTTTCCAAGTCAATCCATAACGAATCCTAATGTCAGTTCCTCAAATTAATCGCATGTCCACCAATGCAATGCCATTCACACACTTAGATCTGGCAAGCAAGTGGACAATAATGTAATCATGTCCCCTGATCCCACTTCTACTATTTCGTAGGCTACACCATCTCTTCCACCCCTTTCTCCACGACCATCTCTATCACCTCCATCACCGTCACATACTCATTCAGAAGAACCTTCTCCTGAGCCGAAAGTACCATATCCCAATCGGCTTAGAAAGCTTTCACCGCAAGTAGAAAAAGATTCTTAAAATATTTCAACAGGTGAAGGTTAATATTCCACTCCTTGACATTATACAATAGGTTCCTACTTATGCTAAGTTCGCCAAGGATTTGTGTACTAAGAAACGAGCAAGAAACGTTCATGAGAAAATTTTTCTTACTGTAAATATATAGTAAATCCTCTCTAACTCCTTACCTATCTAGTACAAAGATCTAGGTTTCCCTACAATCTCATGCACCCTTGGGAACACTACATTTGATAGGGCGTTGCTTGATCTAGGAGGCAAATGTCAACTTGCTTCCTTACTCTGTTTATCAGCAACTAGGGTTAGGAAAATTTCAACCTACTAAGATCACATTACAGTTAGCTGATCGTTCGATCAAGAGACTACTTGGTATGATTGAATATGTGCTCATTAAGGTCGGTGAATTCATCTTTCCTGTAAACTTCATTGTCTTGAAACTGAGCGATTTTTAATCCACGGAATCAAATTCCTGTTATCTTGGGTAGACCATTTCTTACAACATCAAATGCATTAATTGATTGCAAGAGTGGTCTCATGAAGCTATCATTTGGGAATATGACTGTGGTACTAAACATATTCAATATGGATAAGCACACAATGAGCTCACTCATTGAGGTCAACATGATTCATAGTTTGCACTCTTATTCGACCTCTTGCACTGATGATGAACTCTCATTTGGGCAATTGTTCAAAGATGAGCTCATATTATTAGATGAATTGGCACATACTGATTCGATGTATAATGATACTTGTGCAAGTGTGCTATTGATTTATGAGCAAACTTTTGAGCATTTGCTTGTAGAGGAGCTCTTTGCGAGTTAAAAGGGCCACCGTCACATTCACTTGATCCTATAGCACTATTCTCACCTCACGATATTTCTACATGTATGCTTGTTACTAATGATGATTGGCAGGTTTATAATGAAGAATTTTTTAACCCAATTATTAATGCTTACATGTGGATAAAGAAAAAGCGAGGACGGCATAAGAAGCAGATATATAATTTTGTGACTTGTAAGAGATTGATGAGATATAATAATGCACCCACTTCACGTTTAAAACGCACACACTATGAAAGTGGAAAGCGATCGAGAGGTTGTAACCACTTTCCATGCGTTAATAGGGTGACGATATTGAGATCGTAACTCTTTACAACTCTCATTATTTTGTATAGTATTTGTACAATAGTTTTCATATTTATTTTACCACCCTTTGTTTGTGTATGAGGGCATACACGAATTTAGGTGTGGGGGAGTGGGTTAGTTAGGATATTTTATTATTGTTTTTCTAGGATTTTTGATTTTTTAAAGAATTTTTGTTTTATTTTTAGTTTTTTGGGTTTCTTTGGGTAGGTTTTAGGGTAACTAACTAATTTAAAAAATATAATAAACACTGAAAAAAAAATAAAAAAAATAGAAAATTTATTTATTTTCATCAATAGATCAACCTAATTACAGATAAAGGAATAAAATTAGATTTGAAATTGGATATAAGAGTAGATTGTACGATACACTTTGAATTTTATGAAAAATATTAAAATCTGAAAAATAAATACCGCTAATAGTAGTTTTTAGTCAAGTATACATCTATTTTTCACTTCATAATAGTCTATTAGGTTAAGGACAAAAATAATAATGATTGAGTAAGTTTTCTCTCTCTAAATAAGAAAAAAAAACAAAAAAAGGAAAAAAGAATGAAAAAAAGTGAGAATAAAAAATGGGGTGCGCCTGGTATTAAAATAATAGGCTCGAGAGTGATAAAATAATGGGGTGCGCCTGGTATTAAGTCAATAGCTTCGAGAGTGAAAATAGAGTATGATCCGGGTAATCGGGTACTTTGCATCTAAGCAAACGTGAATATTCGCATGAAAGGTGAAATATTCTAAAAAAAAGAAAAAAAGAGAAAAAAATTGTTATGAGAGAGGAGATGAATCATGAGTTAGAGTTGGAGTCTAAGGCCGAAGTAGACTATCACACGTGCACGTAAATGTATAGGAGCCAATGGATTATCTGTTAGTAAGTATTGAAAGATATGATTTAAATTTTCGATTAAATGATAAGTGTATCTGATATGACACTCGATTTGAAAATTGATAATCTAAATGCTTTCTTAAGTTTGTATATTAGTGAGATTAATTGATAAAAATATTATTAAAAAAAAGATTTTTCTTTCTTTTGTATAATTTTTTTTATTTTTCTTAATTTTTGGTTATCCTTATTTTTCTTTTCTTTATTTCATAATCTATTTTCTTCATGAATTTTGTGGGTATATTCACTATAAACGGTCACGAGACACAACTCGTTCATTAGGGTAACCTAGGAGTTTAAAGATTTGTTGCACGTACTAAGTGCAATTGCGATTCCTGCGAAAGTCAGTTAGGATTTTTCTTTTTCTTTTTAGGGTTAGGTTTTACTCGGGGACTAACAAAAGATAGGTGTGGGGGTGTGATAAGTATCATATATTGTATTTTTTCCTCGCATATTTTATCTATTTTTGTATATAAATAAATCCTACTTGGGTATTTTTAGTTTGTTTTTCATGTAATCCGATTCGTACAAGGAGATGACATGATATCAGAGCCGGATTAGTAAACAAAACCTATAAAAGAGTTCAAAGAGAGCAAAATTACAAGATTAAGATACTTTAAAGAGTTAAAGTCAAATACAGTTAGGAGAATCAAGATTAAAAAATAAGAGAATCGTGCATAAGAAAAATCGGAATATTTTTCCAAATTATTGCCGCCAAATAGCGGCATCTTTCTGCCAAATAGCGGCATCTGGCCGCCAATTGGCGGCTCAAATAGAGCTTTAGGTGGTGATTTTTCTTCGAGGGCTTCGATGTAATTTTTTAGTTTTACAATTGAATTAGAATTAGGGTTTGATTTTCGAAATCTATTTATTGGTCAAATCCTTGTATTCTAGGGTTTTTTTATGCAGTAGTTAATATAGAATTATGATATAGTTTGTACTCGCTTTTAATTTAATAAAATTAGGATTTTGGTGAAGGGGTGACGGCTACAATACCGGACTTCAGAGGTAATTCTCTTTGCTCTTCAATTTTTCCTTAATTAATTAATTTTAAATGCTTTCTAGTTTAGATTTATTAGTTTTCTAGATTTGATTTAATTGCTTTCTATGAATAAAAATTTGATTTTGCTTGTTAGAAATATGAGTAGCTAATTTAGCTTAGCTTTAGGATGTAGATTAAGTTAGGATCCACCATTTAATTACTCTCTAGAATTTTCTTCTTAAGTAAAATAAATAAAGACACGATTTTTCTATGAAAAAAAATTAACATACAAGAACTTGAAGATTAATACTTTGATATGTTATACTTGAATTAAGTTTCTTGATAGCCTATACTTAGTTAGGGTTTGGAGTTGTTGGTTTTTATCTTATTCAAATAATTATCTAATAATTTAGTTTATTTTTATGAAAAGTAGTATCTTTGATGAGTTATACTTGCACACCACTTGATAGTTTATGCTTATAGCACTTTATATAAAGATTAAACTAAAATATCAAATTTTTATGATAGAAGAAGATAATAGAAGTAAATATATGGTTGGAAACTAGTGGATTCTAGATTCTAGGCTAATTAGAATAACTCTCAATTCCAACTTAGAATTCTTTGTTAGTCCGTTAGACTATAGAATTAGTAAAAATCACAAAACACCTGAGATATTTGTGGGACGACCTGTATAGTCTGAATCCACAAAACCTTGCACATCAATGTTATCACCTCCAAAACATAAATAATACTTTGAAGTACCTTTCAAGTACCTGAAAATCCACTTCACTGCTTGCCAATGTTCCTTCCCAAGATTCTTCCTGAATCTACTCACTATTCCGACTGTATGTGCAATATCTGGTCTTATACTTACTATTGCATACATGAGACTCCCAATGGCCGATGAACAAGGTACATTTTCTATGTGTCTCATCTCCTCATCTGTCTTAACACCTTTCTTCTTTGACAGTTTAAACTGACCACCAAGAGCTATGTTACCGGTTTTGCATTCTCCAAATTAAATCTCTCCAACACTTTCTTGATGTACCCTCATACCTCTGAATTGCAATACCCTCATGCCGCTCTCGCTTAAGTGACCGAACCTCTAATGCCATAAGGTAGCCTTCTCATTCTTCACGGTGGCCAAAGAAACAATATGATCCACCAAGTTTGAGAGTAAATATGAAGTTTCCACTCTCTCACCCTTGACCACTACCATTGCTCCTTTACTGATCTTCCACTATTTCCTCTCAAATGAGATTTGATAATCTTCCAGCTTGCTAACATATATCAAATTCTTCTTCAAATCTGGTATGTGCCTGACCTCTTGTAAAAGCAACTTTCCACCATTGTGCAACTTCAACTGAATTATCCCCTTACCGACAATCTTGCATTCCTGCCCATTACCAACAGTCACATGCCCAAATTTACCTTGGACATAATTATCAAACCATTCTCTACGAGCAGTGCAATGGAACGAAACTCCTGAATCTACAAACCACAGATCTGACCTTGATTCTGTATGAGCAGACAAGCACAAGTCACCATACGCCTTACTTGGATTCACCACATTCGCTCCTTCCTTGTCCTTGTTTGGACAATCCTTCTTCATATGACCATCTGTCTTACATTTCCAACACACTGATTTTTTCTGGAACTTCCCTTTAGATTTTGATCTCTCTCTTTGCTTCGATTCCCTACTTAAACTTCTACCCCTTTCCTTCCTTCTGTCATTATCAACAGACAGAGCAGTACTTGTAGAAACTGTGTTCTCACCCATGCTCTTTTTTTATCAATTCATCATTCATGATTGTACTCACAATATCATTAAATTTAAGAGCAGTGTTGAAAGTATTGCTAATGGCCATAACGACATTACTCCAACTATCCGGTAACGAACACATAAATATCAAAGTTTGAATGTCACTAGCAAAGATAAACTCTAAGAATTCAAGTTGTGCCCATAATGTGTTAAATTCGTTCAAATGATAATAACTGAACTATCAGAAGACATCCTCAAGTTAAATGACTTTTTCATTAGAAACAGTCCATTTGAAGCAGACAACTTTTCATAAAATTTAGCCTACACTGACATGAAATCTGAAGTGGTTTTCACCTTGGAGACGTTGAACACAACCTGTTTTGTCAGGCATAAGCGAATCTGTGCCAAAGCCCTCCTGTTCAATAATTCCCACTCCTTATCAGTCATCTTTTTTGGCTTTTCTCCAAACAGTAGTTGATGTAAATTTTTCTGAGATAAATAATTTTTCATCTGCAACTTCCACTATTGGAAGTCTGTCCCATCAAATTTTTCAATCTTTCACTTTCTATCTTCCGCCATAACTCCCACTCAAAATCAATACTGATCTGAGCGAAATCTGATCCGAATAAGGGCTCTGATACCAATTGTTAGGAAAAATAAATAATACCAATGCAACAACCAGCAGAATCTAATAGTTGTTAACCGAAGAGAAAAATAATAGAGACAGGGAACACACAGGTTTAACGTGATTCGGCAATGTGCCTACATCTATGGGGACATGATAAAAACTTTCACTATATCGAAAGAGATTACAGGTCTCTCTCTCACCCTTGAGAGAAATCAATGAAAACACATAGAATATAAGATCGAAACCTCACCTCACCCACTGCTATAGTTGCCTCAATTTCTCCTCCTGTGCTTCAGCCGCAACACACAACAGCAGCGGTAGCAACCAGCAAACAACAGCAGCAGCCACACTAGCATCCCAAACAAAAGCAGCAGCCTCCTCTTCTCCTCTTTGCTTCAAGCCGCAATAGCAATAACACTAAGAGCAGCAGCCGCCTCTTAGCAAACAACAACAGCCACCTCTTCCTTTAACAGCAGCCACCACACCTCAAGGAAGACCTCGGAACACCAAGCCACAACAAGAGAAACCCTTGGTCCTCTCATGCCCTAGCCGCACACCCCTTTATATATATATATATATATATATATATATATATATATATATATCATAACTGTTTTGAGCCAATTTTTTTGACCCATTTGGACGGACCAAATCCGCTGTGGCAATAGGGACTCCATTAGCAACAAAGGGAACAGTTTACATATTCCACTCGTAGTTTACCTATGTACATTAGATTTTAATTTATAAAACATTCTGAATAGGTTTACTGTTGGAGGAAGAAAAGTTGCTGCTTTCTTAGGGACCCCACGTTCCACCCATTATGACAACAGAACTGGATGGAAGTGGAACAGTCAGCCAAAGAATAATTGTTGATGGGAAAGATGACAGCAGAGGACAATGGAGGACGTTTGCATGAGATGATGTACTGATACTCTCCTTTGTACTAATGCGCCATATGTTGGTTGTATCATGTTTTCGTTAGACTTTGTACTTTATCATTGTTGCCCGGGTTTCAGATAATCTGAAAATACCGATTGACTTTGTATCGTTAAAATAGTTTAATGGAACATGGAGATTAGTTGCTTGTTGTCTTTATGAAAAAAAACCGCATTAATCAACCATAAAGAAAGGAGTAAAATCTGAGACAAATGTAAACTATATTTATATAAAAGACTAAAAAAACCTCTGAAATAGTCAGGAAAGACAACAATCATGAAAATGGAAACAGATAAAAAGCAAAGCAAGACTATGAAAGCTTACTATAATGCAACAACAGTACGATTAAATATGTGAGAAGGAAAAATGAGATGTTATATATAAAAAGCAGAACGCAACAAAATTAAAGGCGGAAGGGGAAAAAACAAGAAACAATAAAGAGGCAACAAAGCAAAAAGAACACAAGCACAGAGGAAACGCACAACAAAAAAAAATAAAATAGAGTCTGTCAAATCCGAGGAAATAATAATTCCACAATCGGAAACCATAGAAATAAAGACGAGGGCCAATCCTCCCTATAAAGAAGTAAAGAACATTGTCAAAACATGTCCGCATGTGAGCTTGCCTTGAAGAAAATATCAATTGAGCAACCACACAAAATACACTCATAACTACAAATTACGAGTAAAAAGTGTGTTACTATTGTGTTTTACAATTTAATATAGGTTATAGTTAAGGTCCAATTACTTGGATGGTCTGATTTGTATGACCAGTTGACAGAGAGTGTCCAATGTCCAATGTCCAATGGTAAACTCATTCAGTCAATGCTCAGATCAACTTCGCCTTCCAAGAAATCCATCAATCGTCAATATGAGCACTAACAATAACAATTAAAACACAAGACCCAATGGCAATAACAATGGATATGGAAGCCACAACACTAATGACGATCACAACCAATATGGAGGAAACAGACGATCGATTCATGACTACTTGCAGCCAGATATGACGACCTAACCTTCCTACATCATATTCCCTATATCAGGCATTTCGAGTTCAAATCAGGAATCATACAGTTACTTTCACATTTTATGATATGGACAAGGAGAGCCTTTACTTGCATTTTTTGAGAGTTTGAAAAAGTTTGCATCACCATCAACTTACAGAACATTAGTACGGAGCAATTAAAGTTGAAGACCTTTCTGCTCTCCTTGAAAGACAAAGTTAATACGTGGCTTCACTCCTTGAGGCCGAACTCGATTAGGTGATGGGACAAGAAGCAAAAAGAATTTCTAAAGAAGTTCTTCCCTCTACATTGAATGAATTTCCTTAGGAAGCAAATTGTTACCTTCCACCAGAAGGATAACGAGACATTCATTGATTGTTGGGATCGCTTCAAGGATGTATTACTCATATGCCCACACCATAGATTTAAGATATCAAGATCAGTCAGCACATTCTATCAAGGCCTCAATACTACTACCAAACAATTCATCAAGATGATGTGTAATAGTGCATTTCTGAACAAATATGCTGAGAAAGTATGAGAGTATCTTTACTCTCTTGCTAAAAACTCTTAGGCTTGGGAAACTAAAGATATATCTGAAAGGAGTCAACCAATAGTTGCACCTAATGTTGACAAAATTTTTGAGAAAAGAACAGAAAAAGAAAGGCTAAAATGCTACCCTCACAGAAGTCGCGTCATTCATTTCCCACAGGCAAAACGAGGATCCTCATCCAGAGTGACCCGCGTATTAGGCTAAGTAAAGATTAACAAACGTGGACCCCTCAAGGTCACGTGTCGTCTCCATAACCTTAAAAATATAAGGTTATTTCTTTTTATACTCAAATGCGGATTCTCGTTTAAAGAGATCTATGCAGACCATTAAGGTTACATTTTAACACAAACACTCAAACGCAAGATCACGTTATGGCCTACAACGGCTTATAAAAACCAAATATAATCCCGTTTCAGTATAAATATGGGCCCAGCTTAAAACCTAACACGTGAATCATTAATCAAGGAGAGATCCGCATTCCTAAACATCTTATAAGACTAAAACTAAATATGTTTAAAATGCGGGCTCCAGAGCATTGCGATTTCACTTTAAAATCTCAAAGGATAAAGCCTATCTTTATTTATACCAAAACATGGATCATCTACCATAGAGAGATCTGCATTTGACCTTTTCTTCTAAATTCATTTAGAACTAAGTACAACAAACACGCAAATCCCAGAGGGTTGCGTTTTCATTCCAGAGTCTTAAGAAGCGAAAATAATTTTTAATGACACTCAAACGTGAGTCTGAGCATACCATGCGAGCCACCAGAAGCTAAAACGTGGAGCTAAAGGCTGAGATCCACGTTTTAGTTACAAATTCAGAGATTAAAGTCGTCA
Source organism: Dracaena cambodiana (assembly GCA_036321105.1). Classification (NCBI taxonomy): domain Eukaryota; kingdom Viridiplantae; phylum Streptophyta; class Magnoliopsida; order Asparagales; family Asparagaceae; genus Dracaena; species Dracaena cambodiana. The sequence goes on from JAYEPQ010000006.1 coordinate 36,612,836, forward strand.
GTTATAAATCCTAAAGATTTAACACAAATCTAATGGATCAAAAGATAGAGAATTAATCCTCAATAATATCGGTCATTAATTGGACAGCTACACTAATTTAAAGGTCTCCAAATCACTATAAATAGCCAAAAGTTATGCTAAAATGGGGTTACACACACACACACACACACACCAGAGACTTGATTACTCAGTTAATCATCTTTATTTGAGTACTTGTACTAAAATTAGAGCCCTTGCATCCAAGAGTTCTGCATTTGCCAACTGAAAAACTTATTTAGAGTGTCAATGAAGAGTAGGATCATCCTCTATGGTTACAACAGAACCCAACACTAAACAAAAAGGAAGCTAGATTTATCTTATTTTCTGTAAATGGACAACCGTCCCAATTGCCATCCTTTTATTGAGAAGTTGTCAATAAAGAATTTCAATTTCATGGCAAATAGAAAATTGGCAACTCTGCTGGGGACACCTATCATCTCTAATGATATGGCTGTAGCCCCATCTAACAAAATCCCAGTTGGCACCATGGTCGAGTCACTCATCATCGAATTCGACTACGCAAAGTACGAGGAATTCCTCTCCTCTGGCTCCACGAGCCCAAGATCCTTGCAGAAATACCACAAGGTCTCAAACAACATAGCCTAAAATGAGCCTCCAAAGATGATGGTCCTGCCAAAGAACTCCCTAGACCAGTCCGGTATCAAAAGAGAGGTGTCTCTTTTATCAGCACAAGACTCCAGGTCTGCCCCACTCAAGATCAGCATTGATCTCAAGAGAATGGATTAGGATCTCTGCAACAACAAAAGAAAATAACCTTTCTCTAATCTTCAAGGAGATGATTCTGAGGACAAGGTTCTTCTCACCCGCACCTAGAGAAGGAACCTGAGAAGAAGTAAGGCTCGTGCTTCTCACAGAGCCATAAAAGAACAAACTGTTGGAAAACCACAACCATAAGAAGCTTTGATTCACATGTGGAGACCAAAGAGTAAAATTGTGGTCCCCAACAAAAAGTTGGAGTAAGATGCAGATGGGTTCATCTGCGTTTCCTACAAGAAATGTCGTTCACTCACTAAGTACGTATATGACTTCAAACGCGGAGTTTACATCCGCGTTTCACTAATCAAATTCAGACCTTAGGTCGTGTTATTGAACCCAAACACAATCCTTAGGGTCGTGTTTCAGAAGACAAACGCGGGCCATAGATTTGCATTATTGAAGAAAGACGCGAACCTTAAAGCTGCATTTCAACAGAAAAATGCGGGCCTCGATCTTGCATTCATGAAAAAAGCTTAGCCTTTAAGGCTCATGGACTTCTAGTCCTGGCTTCGTCAGAAGCTCATTTTCCAGCCCAAAAAACTAAAGTTAAGTTTGCTCCTGGAATTTTCAAGGGAGTAGAAACCCCTATCCCAAAGATAATATTTGGAGACGAAGCTACCTCCACTAATAAATCAATTAGTTCCAAAGCAGAGGACCTTAGAGAATTTCTCAATAAGAAAAGAAAAAAATCCCTAGTGTCTCATTGTCATTGTGAATAGCTGATCAACGCAGTGTTGTCTCATTGCTGTTGTATTGTGACTCCTGCAAAGCTGCCTGTCTTTAACAGACTTGTGCCGTCTTCAGTACAACCATAAAAAAGAAGACGATGCAATGTCAAATAAGAATTTTCTAAATCTGAGTACGCCAAAGTATCATCCAACATAATAAATTTTGGAGGAAAGAAGAAGAAGAAGACAAGGAGCATTTCTTGAACAGACTTATCAGATTCTATGCACTCATCTGGTCTAAACAGTGTGTTCATCTATATGTGGGGTGTCTTTCGAAATACCCAACTTCAGAAAGGAGTAACTGTGCCATTGGACTATCAGAAGATGGCTAGAGTTTTTCTGACATAGAAGAAATAAGAGACTCTGCTGTTGCAGAATCTCAGACTTCAGACTCATTTCTTGAAGAGTCTGCCTCTACGCATATGACATAGGAAACTCTTGAAGAGTTCATGAAGAGGATGAATAAATAAGACAAGGTCATCTAACAATAGCAGGATGATATAAATGAGATTAGTAACATATTTCAATACCTGATCGACAAGAGAAAATAGAAGAAGGGAAAATCTTCTTCCAAAGGTTCCCACAACCTGATGAAGGACACAGGGAAGGGAAAAGAAGATAAACCTCATACTCCTTCCAGAAATACTGATGGCGATGGCGAGAATCATCATGAAGAAGATAACCATTATGAATATTCTCACCATCAATCCGAGAATTCAGAACATGAAGGCAATCCAAATGCTGCCTTGATGGCAAATTTTTAGAATCAGCTCAACGCTCTTGTGCATAACAGCAACTTGCAAGAGCTGGGGGTCGTAAGGCTGTATCCGATGGATTGGGAGAATATGCCGTTCTCGGAAAATTGCAAGCCTTTGAAGCTCAAATCCTTTCACAGTAAATGATTGCCAAATCAGCACCTTTACTAGTTCAATTCACAGATAGGCCATATGACTGGAAATGACCCGATCATCATGCGAGTTTTTGTTAGTACTCTCACAGGTCTAGCATTTGAATGGTTCCGAAGATTGGAGCCGGAAACCGTCAACTCATGGAATGACATGGAAAAGCCTTCTTGATCAGGTTCTACGAAGACGACATGGAGATCTCAATACCAGCACTCCTTGCTAGAAAACAAAAGAAGAGGGAGTCAGCTTGAGACTCCAATAAAAGATTCAGAAATGATTCTTTGAGATATTCACATGGGATGCCTGAAAAGACTCTAGTAGAAACCTGCAGACATAACCTTTTCACCAAGGTTCTCGCCAGAATGGGGACTGTGAAATCCTCCACTTGAAAAGATCTTTTAGTATAAGCCGAAGAAGCTGAAGAAATTGCACAGAGGCTTGAGATTGAAGATGGGAAAGACAAAGAAGAAATAATCCTGAAACACCTCAATCGTCTCGATCTAAAAGGAAAGAGACGATGGCAGTAGATGCTCCAAACCCTACTAAACCTCCTCCAAGGACCTCCTTGATCACGGGTTCCTCAGAAGCAATATTCTTTTAAAGATGAGCACACCATTACCATTTTCAACTGCTCATGAAAAAGAATATGTTAAAATTGCCAGAGTCGAAGCACTATGAAGAAGCAGTAAAAGTTAATGATCCTAATTATTGTGTGTATCATAAAATTATTAACCATCATACCAAGAACTGCTATATTCTAAAGAATAAACTTTAGGTCCTGGTGGATGCCAATGTCATCAAGCTGTAAGAAGAGTAGAAGAAGGTGATAGAAAACATGGTGTCTTTCAAATTTGGAAAGGCTCCAGACTGGATAAAATCAACTATTCAAAACGGAGTTCAGCTAATTCCTAAAGGCACAATGTCGGTCGTAAATTATGATTCTCATTAGCAACAAAAGAAAGGATTATCTTTCTTTGAAATATACAAAGTGGAGATAATGTGGGTGCATCCATATCTCCTTAAAGAGAAACAGTGGACTTCAGGTTTATCCAAAAAAAAAAATCTAAGGAAAAGGTGTGCACTTCCAATGCTATCACCGCAGTACCTATATAAAGATGACACAGGAGTTCATCCACTTTTGGGCTCCGAAGAGGAAATCAAAGAATCATTGGCGGTCAATGAAGACCAACAATAGCAAACTTTTGGAACTCATTTAGGAAAGGACTACTTAAAAATTATGATCAAGTGGTTGAACCTTAGCTTCCGGAGAAAAACAAGCAGAAAGAGCTTAAGTTCAACAAAGCTCTTAAAAGTAAAGAAAAAGAACTAACAGAAAGTTCCAAGAAGCCTTTCTGGTTTAATGTGTTGGCACAATTGGCCAACATTTCTGCAAGTATCACTTTGTTTGAGCTCTTGATACTGTTCAAGCAAACTAGAGAAGTCTTAAGAGAAGCTTTGTAAGATTCTCAAGTGTTTCTGGCCTAAATTCCAAAAATAATAGATGAAGAAGAAGTTTGTGCAGCTTGCGATCAAACTTCCAAGAAGAAACCTTGCATAACTATCTCTCTAAAAGATATGCAAGTAAAGAATAACAAGCATCACTGGCCTCTGTATTACAACGGCTACATAGAGTGAATTGAGATACATAGAGTGAATTAAGATTGACCAAATACAAGTTGACCCTGGATCCGCTTTAAACATAATGCCAAGGAAAGTGTTGCGGTATTTTGGGGTCCCAATAAGTAGATTGGTATCAACAAACACAACTATTTTTGCGTTTAACGCTACTGGTTGTAAGTCCTTGGGCAAGGAGAAATTAAAATACTAGATCAGTGATCTAAAGTCGGAAGTCAAATGCTATATGATAGATGCTGACACGTCTTACAATCTCTTACTTGGGAGGTTATGGATTCACCTCAACCTCATTGTCCCTTCTACACTACACCAGTGTATGAAGTATGTGGACAATGAAGGGAGTGTGAAAACTTTGGTTGCAGAAAAAAACCCTTCAAAAGAGTTGAAAAATATTTTACCGATGCGCTGCTATATCAAGATACATTTGAAGCAATTGAATAACCTACCCTAGAAGAATCAGATAGCGACAATAAAACCAATACCAAATCAGGATCCAAGGATTCGAGATCCGATGATGAAAATTGGGGTGTGGAACTCATTGTAATAAGTCTTAAAAGCCTTGATGTAAATGATACCGCCAGTTTTAATGGTGAGTGGGTTATAAATAAAAATGTAGAGTTTGCTTATTCATCGGGTGTTGATTCTAAATCCTTAAGTACTACTACTAGCGCAGTTAGTGATAAACTAGATAAAATATACTCCTTATCATCATTCGAAGCACTCATTCGTTCATCCTTTTATATACAAAGTGATGACAATTGAGATGTGACTAAAGCAATCTTTGAAGTCTCTCCTAAATATAAAGGTCAAAGACCTATATTGTTTGGGAAAGCAAACAATAATGATAAAGAAAAATATTACGATTCTGAAGAAAAAAAGGAAAATTCTGAGTTCTTCCATTACGATGAGAATTCCCAAAAAATGATGAAAAAATGAGATATAACCTAGCCGAAGGCAGGGGTTGAATTTTGGAAGAGAAAGAAGAGCTAAGCTCAGACCTTTTGTTCCAAAAGGAAAAATGTCGGATTACTATAATAAGACTGGCAGGGGGTTGGTATATGTTACCACTCCTGAAAATCTCTCATAAATAAATTTTGGAGAGTTTCAACAAACTCAATCATCTGAATCATTATGTTGGGATTCAGATGTAAGTGTTGGAGCCATTTTTCAAAAAGTCTCCATCAATATGGTCTCTGCAGACTAGAAAGAAGAGGATGATGAAGAATTATCACCAATCAAGGATGATTTTTGGGCAAAGTATCTCAACATGAAGTGGGAAATTCAGTTTGAACAACGTGAACTTCCAACTGAAGATAAAGTGATCCAAAATAAATATGGATGATAAAACTAATCCTAAACCTATATTTATAAGTGAAGATTTATCTTCTAAAGAAAAAGAAGAAATGATATCTCTCAACCTAGAATACATCGATGTTATTGCTTGGAATTACGAAGATATGCTAGGATTAGATCTGAAAGTAGCAATGCACAAGCTGAACATTTGGCCAGATGCGAAACCTGTCAAACAATAATAATGAAGGTTCCATCCTGAAATAAGGAAATCTATTGAAACCAAAATCAAGAAGTTAATTGAATCATGTTTCATCCGCGAAGAACAACATCCGGATTGGGTCACAAACATAGTTCCTTTGACTAAAAAGAATGTAAAAATCAGGGACTGCATTGATTTTAGAGACGTGAATGAAGCATGCCCAAAAGACGAAATTCCATTGCCCATCATAGACGTCATGATTGAAAACACTTGTGGCTATGAACGGATGTCATTAATGGATGGAGTTTTAGGGTACAATCAAATTAATATGCATCCTGATGACAAGAAGGATACATCTTTCAGAACACCACTGGGGGTGTACTGTTATACGGTTATGCCCTTCGGTTTAAAGAATGCTGACGCCACATAACAATGCGCCATGAACACTTTGTTCCAATAGCATCTCCGGAAGATAGTGGAATGCTACGTGGATAATTTGGCGATCCAAAGCAAAAGTAAAGACAGTCACCTTCATGATCGGAGAATGGTGTTCGATCTCATGTGGAAGCACTGCTTAAGATGAACCCAAATAAATCTTCTCTGGAATTTTCCAGTGGAAGTTCCTTGGGCTCGGAGTCACTTCCCGAAGAATCCATCTTGATCCAAACAAGATCAAAGCAATTCAAGACATGTTGCCACCTAGAAATCTCAAAGAGTTGAGAGGACTGTAGGGAAGGTCGACATACATTCATAGGTTTATATCAAATTTGTCTGGGAGAGATCAACTGTTCATACGATTATTGAAGAAAGGAATGTTGTTCATCTGAGACGATGCATGTCAGAAAGCTTTTGAAGAGATCAAAGAATATCTCATGAAACCGCCTGTCTTTTGTTGGCAGTGAAAATTTCTAAGTAAAAAGGAATTTTCCACACAGAATGCGGAGCTAACTCCATAGCTCCGCGTTTGGCTATTTTAGCCTCGCGTTTGGGTAAAACGTGGAGCTAATCCATAGCTCCGCGTTCTGATGATTTCAGCTCCGCATTAACTCCACGTGAGCAGATTTTATTAGAATTCTAAATTGATTGTGATTGAGATTTGGGCTTATCCAATACCCAAATTGAGTCCAATCAGAATCCTAAATTGATTGTGATTGAGATTTGGGTTTATCCAATACCCAAATTGAGTCCAATCAGAATTCCAAATCAAGAGATTCAAATCAATATTAAATATTTGATTAGAATCCTTGATGAATACAAAAACCTTCTATTCCTATTCCTATGGAAATTTTTATTCCTATTCCTATGGAAATCTTTATTCCTATTCCTATAGAAACTCTCATAACCAACTAAAATCTATAAATACCCTCTTTGAGGAGACTTTATAGATCATCAATCAATAATATATGAATCCATAGATGATCATCAATCTTTAAGAGATCTTTTTCGAACATTAAGGAAGTTTAAGTTACGCGTGAGAGCCTTGAACGAATCAAGATCAGCAGAGAAAGATCAAGTAGGCCGTCATCTTCACCAAGAAAGAAGATCATCGACGTCAGATTGTCCAAAGAAACTACTAGATAGATCCCATCACTGCGAGAATCCATTATATTTTGTAATAGAGAGTGATAAATTATAAATCCTCTCGTTTGTTCTTTTTTTGTTCACTTTCATTGTAATCTAAGTTGTATTCAATGGAAGGAGGTAACAATTTTGCTACGAACAAACTGGCTACTGAAAAAGAGATCGTGGCGCAATCTGACATCGAGAGGATCGATTCTGACATTAACATGCTCGTCGTCGAGATGACCAGCAGAAGTACGAGGAGTATCTCTCTTATGAGTAAGGTAACCTGACCAAAATGCAGCACTATCGTCGCGTGCGCTCTAATACCTGTAAAACGGGTAATCGGGAATCCACCGTTAATCGGGGGCCCTTGGAGACCGCGGCCATAAAGCCGTCGTTTAGGCAGGAAACCCTAGCAGAGGATGGTCCCTCTACTGCCGAAAAAGACTCGGGAACTGGATTGACCAGAACCCAGCTTCAGAATAGAAATCGGAGAGTTAGGCGAAAGGCCCTCAAAGCCCGCATTAAACGCGAGGCTAATCAGACAACAGAACGCGAGGCTACTGTACCCCGCGAACTGGCTTGCGTTAATTGCATGACCAGTCACTATCGCGTTAAACGCGAATCTGCAACTTGCGTTAATCGCAAGGACAAGCCAGTGTGTGATTCTCCACGCGAGGCTATTGGATCTGGACTTAAAACCAGAGAAGCTCGCGTTACTTGCGAGGATAAACTTTCCTTAAATCCAGCGTGTGATGGTGATCTCCACGCGAGGCTAAGACTGAGCTTAGCGATAAATGCGAAGCCAGTAAAACTTGCGTTAATCGCAAGATTCTTGACACTCGCATAAATCGCGAGGATAGACTTCCCTTAAAACCAGCGTGTGATGGTGATTCTCCACACGAGGCTAAGACTGAGCTTAGCGATAAACGCGAAGCCAGTAAAACTTGCGTTAATCGCAAAATTCTTGACACTCGCGTAAATCGCGAGGATAAACTTTCCTTAAAGCCAGCGTGTGATGGTGATTCTCCATGCGAGGATAAGACTGAGCTTAGCGATAAACACGAAGCCAGTAAAACTTGCATTAATCGCAAGATTTTTGACACTTGCGTAAACTGCGAGGATAAACTTTCCTTGAAGCCAGCGTGTGATTCTCCACGCGAGGCTAAGACTGAGCTTAGAGATAAACGCGAAGCCAGTAAAACTTGCGTTAATTGCAAGATTCCTGACATTCGCATAAGTCACGATGATAAACTTCCCTTAAAGCCAGCATGTGATGGTGATTCTCCACGCGAGGCTAAGACTGAGCTTAGCGATAAACACAAAGCCAGTAAGACTTGCATTAATCGTAAGATTCCTGACACTCGCGTAAATCACGAGGATAAACTTCCCTTAAAGTTTTCGTGTGATGGTGATTCTCCACGCGAGGCTAAGACTGAGCTTAGCGATAAACGCGAAGCCAGTAAGACTTGCGTTAATTGTAAAATTCCTGAAGCTCGCATAAATCGCGAGGATAAAATTTTCCTAAAGCCAGCGTGTGATGGTGATTCTCCATGCGAGGCTAAGACTGAGCTTAGCGATAAACGCGAAGCCAGTTAGACTTGCGTTAATTGCAAGATTCCTAAGACTCGCATAAATCGCGAGGATAAAATTTCCTTAAAACCAGCATGTGAAGGTGATTCTCCACGCGAGGCTAAGACTGAGCTTAGCGATAAACGCGAAACCAGTAAGACTTGCATTAATTACAAGATTCCTGAGACTCACGTAAATCGCGAGGATAAACTTTCGCTAAAGCCAGCGTGTGAAGGTGATTCTCCACGCGAGGCTAAAACTGAGCTTAGCGAAAATGCGAAGCCAGTAAGACTTGCGTTAATCGCAAGATTCCTGACACTCGTGTAAATTGCGAGGATAAACTTTCGCTAAAGCCAGCGTGTGAAGGTGATTCTCCACGCGAGGCTAAGATTGAGTTTAGAGTAAATTGCGATGCCGATGAAACTTGCGTTAAACGCAAAACTCCTTACCTTCGCGTAAATCGCGAAGATGATTTTCAGACTTGCGTTAATCATAAGAATCGTGTTAAACGCGAAGATATGACTTGAGTAAATCGCAAGAATAAGCCAGCGTGCAAGAATTTTCTTCCACGCGAGGCTAATATTTCAGAAGATAAATTTCTGCAGAAACGCCAAGCCAGCGTGAAACGCGAGGCTAACGTATCAAAACTCAAAGCTAGTTTTCAGCCTCGCATATCAAAACGAAAAAGCTAGTTCTCAGCTCCGCGTATCAAAATGCGAAGCTAGTTCTTAGCTCCGCGTATCAAAATGCGAAGCTACTTATCAGCTCCACGTAAATCAACTTGAATACAAAATCAGTGTTGATAATCATCCTATTAGACTAGAACTTGACACTAATGATTTCAAGAAGCTCCAGTGGGCCTCTGGACCCTCGCGACAGATGAGTGGGCCCCACGATTCCATGACCAATGCTACTGACCTCAGAGAATACCTAACCAAGAAGAGAACCATAAATCAAGTTCAGTTGGATCCTATTTGTCATTGCGAGCAGCTTATGACGGCAGTATCTGCTGTGATGAATAATTGTTGCTGCAACAAGAACAGGGTATCGATGTTCGATCGATTAACTGAGTCGGACAAAAACCTCTAAGAAGACAAAACCTGCTCCCCAAGAAAAAGAATGGAGAATTGTAACTTTTAATATGGTCAGAAAGGGGAAGAAAGTTGTAGAAAGGGATGATGATTCGGAATCAAGTGATGAAGAATCTCATCATCTGACTCGACTGAAATCAGGTGCTGTCGCTCCTCGAAATTACAAGAAACTTGTAAAAGGTTCTTATGATGATGACAGCGACAATTTAGTTATAACTTCCCCACAATCTTGTGCATCTTCCCGACCACGAAAATCAGTGTTGCACGCAGTGGACAGGTCTGATGTCATTGACCAGAGGATAGAAGCCCAAGAGCAGATAATTCGAGGTCAGCGAAAGACCATTGATGACCTCAAACTAATGCTTCTAAAAGTGGTCGAAAATACTCAGAAGATAGCGACGATAAGGCTAAAACTTCTTCGGAACCGTCAACTAAGACAAATGAAGAAACTAAAGAAGAAAAGGCTTATTCGCTGCATGAGGAGGATTACAAATATTCCTTCCATGATTTTCATGAAGAGAAGATGGAAAACCTACAGAAACTGCAAAGCCAACTTAATGCGCTGATGCAGAAAAAAGAGCTAAACGAATCGGGGGTTTCAAGACCATATCCGCTTGAGTGGGACTTTGCCCCTTATCCAGAAAAATATAAACCCCTCAAATTTGGAGTCATATGACGAGAAGGGGTCCCCAAGCCAGCACCTATATTACTTTTTATCGCAGGCAGGTCATCTAATGGGAAATGATCCCGTAATGACCAAAGTATTTGCGAGCACCCTGCGAGGGCCTGCCTTTACATGGTTTATGCAGTTGCCCCCGGAAATCATAAACGCTTGGTATGATGTCGAGAAGCAGTTCTTGGCGCGTTTCTTTGAGGATGATACCAAGATATCGGTTCAGTCCCTCATTGCGACAAAACAAGGAGAAGAGGAAACAGTTAAAAGCTTCATTGAACGCTTCAGGGAAAAATCCGTGTATTGTCGACACGGTATGACCCAGGAAACGCTGGTGGAAACCTGTAAGCATAATTTCAGGACCGACGTGCTGATAAGAATGGGAACTATACAGTCTAAAACTTGGAAAGATCTGCTGAAGTAGGGAGAGCAGGCGAAAGATATAATTCGCCGGATTGAGGAATCTCGTAGCACGAGAAACTCTATAAATAACAGGCCATATCCACAGAATCATAAAAACAAAGGGAAGGCTGTGATGGTATCAGTTGCAGGTCCAAAACCAAGACCTCACAATCTGAGAGGTGTAGGTCAAAATAGGCCCCGAAAAGATAGAACTTATACATTCAAGACTGAGCAGACTGGTACTCTATTCCATCTCCTCCTCAGAAAGAGCATGTTGAAGCTTCCAGAGAATCGAAAACCGGAAGATGCTGGAAAAACCAACGATCATAACTATTGCATGTACCATCAGAATATCGGGCATCCGACTAAGGATTGCTATCCTCTTAAGAGTTGAATCCAGACATTGATAGAAGCCGGTGTCCTCTAGCTTAAAGAAGAACAAAAAGTTTCTGCAAATATGACAACTTTGGTGGTAGGAACCAATGAGTTCCCTGCCACAGCAACCCCTGTACCAGTAGGGAAGCCAGTATCGACACCAAGCATGGGCAGTTCGCACAAGCAAGTTGGCCCCTTGGGTATGCTCTGAACCACAGCTGTGACAAAGTCATTCTCATTGGCTAGCAGCTGGATTTGGCTGGGGGTGCCGAAAATATTTACGATGATAAATATCATGTTGCTTCCGCTACTTTTACTAGCCATTAGAATGGCTAATTGAGTGCTGTAAATAAAATTTTTTATTGTCTAATGATGTCAAAGCGGCGAGAAGAGGTGATCAAGTTCCTCGCCAATCCTATCATACTGGGGGTAAAAGTATGAAATTAACTACCTAATGCTGTTAAAAGCAAATGGAAGAGAAAATCAATTTCTCAACAACTCACCATGCTGAGGAGAATAGCATGGTTAGTCCAACGCAAACGACGATTGGTAAAGACACACCAAATCCGTTTATAGCTGGGGGTTTGCTAAAAATTTCGTGGACCTGTCATGTTAAGTTCTTACCTCTGACAGTACGATTTGGATTATTCCCATCTCTGTTCAAGTTACGTGTGAAACCACTTAGACTAGGCATGTGCAATTAGGCGCCTCTGCCGAAATCGATGATCCTGACCCGAACATCTTATTATGTGCAGTTCAAGTTACGCATGAGAGCCTTGAACTGCCTCCATCAAAGTTTCAAACATGTGCGATTATCACCTCTGTCGAATTCTTGATCTTAACCTGATCACAAAGTTGAAAATCCAAAGTATTTCAAAATTTGCTAAGTTCTAGGCCATTTTGAAAACTTTGGAGGGGGTTCTGTTGGCAGTGAAAATTTTTATGTAAAAAGAAATTTTTCATACAGAACGCAGAGCTAACTCCATAGCACCGCGTTTGGCTATTTTAGCCTCGCGTTTGGGTAAAACGCGGAGCTAATCCATAGCTCCGCGTTCTGATGATTTTAGCTCCGTATTAACTCCGCGTGAACAGATTTCATTAGAATTCTAAATTGATTGTGAATTAGATTTGGACTTATCCAATACCCAAATTGAGTCCAATCAGAATCCTAAATTGATTGTGATTGAGATTTAGGTTTATCCAATACCCAAATTGAGTCCAATCAGGATTTCAAATCAAGAGATTTAAATCAATATTAAATATTTGATTAGAATCCTTGATGAATATAAAAACCTTCTATTCCTATTACTATGGAAATCTTTATTCCTATTCCTATGGAAATCTTTATTCCTATTCCTATGGAAATATTTATTCCTATTCCTATGGAAACTCTCATAACCAACTAAAATCTATAAATACTCTCTTTAAGGAGACTTTAGAGATCATCAATCAATAATAGATCAATCCATAGATGATCATCAATCTTTAAGAGATCTTTTTCGAGCATTAAAAAAGTTCAAGTTACACGTGAGTGCCTTGAACGAATCAAGATCAGCAGAGAAAGATCAAGTCGGCCGTCATCTTCACCAAGAAAGAAGATCATCGACGTCAGATCGTCCAAAGGAGCTACTAGATCGATCTCATCGCTACGAGAACCCACTATATTTTATAAAAGAGAGCGATAAATTATAAATCCTCTCGTTTTTTCTTTTCTTGTTCACTTTCGTTGTAATCTAAGTTGTATTCAATGGAAGGAGGCAAAAATTTTGCTACGAACATCCTTGTAGCTCCAATTTCAGGAATACCCTTTCTGTTATACGTGAGAGCCATGAACCATTCTTTGGGAGCCCTGTTAGTCCAAAAGAATGAATTTGGACATGAACAAGCCATCTACTACTTAAATAGAATGATGATTGGAGCTAAATATCGATATAAATGTAGACAGAGAAAAATTCAAAGAAAGAAAAAAAAGGCCACACAGGGAAAATAACCTCGTGCACGAGAGGCTAATAGGTCCACGAACGCGAGGCTAGCAGCCCCCGTGTAAGGCTAATAGCCTTGCACGAGGATGACACCCTCACGTGCGGGGCTATTTCTAATTTCCAAACTGGGTTAGATTTCTACCATTATTACAATCCCAATCATATCCAATCATATGAAATCACTCCAAATTAAAGATTTCAGATCTAAATGCAACTCCAGAGGTTGTATTTAACTGGGATTCCATCCTTATCTCTAAGAAAACTCCTAAAACTATAAATAAGAGTCAAAAGGAGAGTTTTTGGGGATCTTTTAGAGAGATTATTGGAGACAACGAGTTGATTTCTATACGAGGGCACATCGACCAGCAGCAAGAGCCACTGGCCAAAAGCCTCACCATCAAATCTCCATATACAAGACCAAACCGAGTATTAGATTGTCAATGGAGTACAACATTGACGCTCCATAACCACGTTAGAACCCACCCTATTGTAAAAGAGAGACGTGTTCTATAAGTCCTCTTATTTATTTTCTTTTTTTTCATTATAATTTAGATAATTTTTATAATAATATTTAAATCCATGGCAATGAAAGGAAGCATGTCTTTTACGGGAAACAAGTTTGCAACCACAGTGGGAGAAGTTTTCTACACCGACAAGAAGATCGTGGCCCAATCTGATACTAGAAAAATTAATAAGTCTATAGAGATGTTTGTCGTAGAAGATGATAAAAAAAAAATGATGAATACTTGTCCTATAGATTGGTAAGTCCGGTCAAAACATGGCTCCATCGTTGCTTGGAAACCCTAAGTACGAATTCGAATGACAAGGGAACTCCCATTGAATGGGAGCTCCTTGGACCTTTGATCTTGGAAAAGGAAGGAGTCCAAGCGATGGACTCGAATGACAAGATGACTCTCATTGAACAGGAACTTCTTGGATCATTGAGTTCTGAACAGGAATAGATCCAAATTACGAATTCGAATGATATAGGGACTCCCATTGAACAGGAACCCTTTGGATCTTTGGATTCCAAAATTTTAAAAAATGAAAAATCTCCTCCTATCATGGCTGTGCAAAATACTGAAGGGAGCCAAGATCTTGATTGACTAGAAATCAAATTCGCAATCGAAATCGTCAAGCATGATGACAAATTCTCAAAAGTCAAGTCCAAGTTGAATCTGGTCTCAAACGCCAGGCTAATTAGTCCAGTGTAGCCTTACGTGAGGCTATTTCAATGTGCAGGCTAAACAACCCAGGGAAACTCCGCACGAGGCTATTTCCAAATGCGAGGCTAATCAGCCCAGCGTAACTATGCGCGAAACTAAATAGCCTAGCGCACAAAGATTGCAATGCGAGGCTACTCAGCCCCGCGCACAAAGAACAAAATGCCATGCTATTTAGCCCCGCATAAAAAGTCCAGAACACAAAACTAAGCTCCAATTCCGAGAAGTATCTGCAAAGACAAGAACAGGACCTCGATCAGGACAAAGATTTCAATCTCTTATGCCTGCTAACTGCCATAAACACAACAACAAAGAAGAAACTCCTCAAGAGATCGATTTATGAGAATTCCTCAATGACAAGAGGAGGATGGCCCAATCTAACCCATTGTGACAATGTGAGCAAATAATCTCCATAGTACTTACCAACTGCAGTTGTGGTCCACCTAGACCCTCAATTTTCAGTCGAATAACTGAGTCAAAGAACAATACGCCTAAAAGAAGGCGTGTTTAAAGAAGAAGGATCACCAACAATGAAGAACCTCTATTTGTAACTTCAAATATGGTGAGCAAAGGGAAAAAACCACTAGGCGATAAATACTCCTCGAATGCGGAAACACATCATTATACACGGCTTCGATCAGGAATTCTGGCACCACGAAACTACAAAAGGTTGGCTGGGGGTTCAGATAGTGAAAGTGAACAAGCTAGCGATCATTTAGCTGTTGTGACACCTCGATCATACGAGTCTTCCAGACTTGGAGAAACAACGACCCATATGATCGAAAGCTCCAGTGAAGTGAATCAGAGACTGGAAACACAAGAAGGTCTAATCCAAGAACAACAAGAGTCTTGATGAACTCCGCACACTTCTCCTCAAAATGGTCGAAAAGAACACTGAAGACAAATTAGAGAAACCATCTGATGAACCACCAAAGGACGATGGTGAAAATTTAGGAAAAGAAGAAAAATTCCACTATGTAATAAAGCTGCATGAAGAAAAGATGCAAAAGATACAGGAGCAGCTAGAAGCCTTGATGCACAAAAAGGACCTGCAAGAAATCGACGTTACCAGACCATACCCATTGGAGTGGGAATCAACTCGTTTTTCTAAAAATATAAGCCTCTGAAGCTAGAGTCCTTTTAATGGAAAAGATTCTCCCAACCAACACTTATACTATTTCTTGTCACAAACAGGTCATCTCATAAGGAATGATCCTATAATCACCAAGGTCTTTGCAAGTATTTTGAGAGGGCCAGTATTTACATGGTTTATGAAGTTGTTCCCGGAGACTATTAAATCATGGTCCAATACAGAGAGAATTTCTTCGATTTTGGTCCATACCCTTCTCACAAACAAACAAAAAGAGAATGAGACCGTTAAAAATTTTGTTGAACGTTTCCGAGAGATGTCGCTACAATATCCACATGGCATGTAACAAGAAACGCTAGTGGAAATATGTAGGCACAACTTCTAGACTAATATCCTCATTAAGATGGGAGCAGTAGAATTCAAAACTTGGAAGGATTTGATTAAGCAGGGGCAGCAAGCGAAGAATATAATCTGCTGTATCGATATCCAGAAGAGAGTATCCACGAACCGACCATAGTCACAACCACCATGCCCTAAGGGTAAGGAGGCGATGACTACTAGACCTACTGTAAGTAAAAAACCACAAAATAATCGGGACTCCTTTAGATTACAGTGAACATATGACTTCAAAGATGAACAGGCGGTCACATTCTTTCTTCTACCAAATAAAAAGGGAATGCTCAAATTGTCCGAAAATCGAAAATCAGAGGAAGTAGGGTAGACAGAGGATCTCAAGTATTGCCTCTACCACAAGAATATTGGGCATCTGACCAAAGATTGTTACGTTTTCAAGGATAAAATCCAGGCACTCAGTGATGCATGGTGATCCAGTTGAGACCGGAGCAGAAAAAGGTGTCTGCAAATGCAGCTACAATTACTATGGGATCTTTGCAAATTCCAGTAAGTGTGACTCCAATCCTTGAAGGAAAATTAATAGTAAAGAATTTCAACTCAAATGGTTTGAAGAAATGGGGCTCTCCCCAGTCTCTACCAAGAAAGATGAACAATGGACTACTCCAACAAATTTAAAGAAGACCAAGGGAAAGACTCGGACATCTAATGCAATATCCATCCTTGACAAAAAGACTAGTCCGGCACCACTTCACTCATTGACTTGGAAATTGAGACGACGACGATGGCTAGTCATCCAAATGAGGCAGGGCCATCAGGTACTCGGTCTGGAAAGAACTACCTTAGTGATTACTTAAAGGTTGGACGAAGTAAGTCAGCAGAAGCACCTGAAGCGTTGATGTGACAATTTTATTGCAAGCATACAGTATCGGTTGTAGCGCTTTACAGGTCATTCCCATAGGGATCTAGAGTGTTTTTATATTTTTACTATTACTATTATTCTAACGAGTTAACTATAAGTCTAGATTAATTTCAAACTTTTCTAATTAGTCTAGAATATTGAATCTACTAGTTCACAGCCAAATATTATCTATTTTATTTTCTTTCTTCCATAAAAATCTGATTTTTTAGTTTAATTTCTACTTAGTATGGACTATCAAGTGTCGTGCAAGTATAATCCATCAAAAAAATTACTTTTGAATAGAAATAAACTAAATCATTTGATTAATTTAACAAAACGAATAAAAACCAACAACTCCAAACCCTAACTAAGCATAGGCTATCAAAATAATTAAATTAAGCATAACCTATCAAAGTTCTAATCTACGAGTTCTTGTATTTTTATTGTTTCATAAAAAAATCCTATATTTTTTTATTTTTATTTTAGAAAGAACACAAATAGAATAATATAAGGTTGATTTCTAGTTTTATCTACATCATAAGACTAAACTAATTAGCTACTCATACTCCTAGTTAACAAGATCTTATTTTTATTTGTGAAAGTTATAAAAAAAATTCTAGTTTGATTCAAAGCAAGAAAAATCTATACTACAAAGTAAATAAATTTATAGTAAAAAATAATTAAAATATTTATACTTACTAGAACACACTTATGAACAATGGAAAACCTCTAGAGCACGGTATGGCGACCGTCACCCCTTTGGCAAAACCCTAATTTTATTAATTAATTAAGCGTATAAAATAACATGATAATCCTAGGTTATAAAGACACGGCCAATATATAGGTCTTGGAGAACTAAACCCTACTTTTAGTAAAACTGAATAACTACAAAATTATACCAAAGACCCTGTAAAAATTTCATGACATGTTGGTCCCAAAGTGCTGCTAATTGGCGGTAATAGTATAGAATATTGTCTTCTCTTTTCTTCTTCATGAAGTTATGGTCTCTTCCTTTTGATCTGAATGACTGTATTGGATTTTGGCTCTCTAAAACTTCATGTTCTTGTAACTTTGTTCACTTTTACTTTTTTCTGAACTTGGTTTCCTAATCGAGCTCTAAATTTATACCATCTCCTTGTATGAATAGGTTTCACCTGAAATCACACTAAAAATACCCGAGTAGTATTATTTATATACAAAAATAGATAAATGGAGGCTATAAATATACAATATATAGTACTTATCAAGCGCCACCTGCTAAGCCTAAAGAGCTTCGCTATCAAAAAGATTCGAAGAAGGATAGTGAGGCAACAGGGGTACCATGTCGATTTGATGTGTTAGCCCAGTTAGCCAACATCTCTACTCGAATTACTCTCTATGAGCTTCTACAACTGTAAAGGCAATGAAAGATGCCCTAAGAGAAGCCTTGGCCGATTCAGAGACTTTTCTTGCACAAATTGTAGAACCATCTATAGATGAGGAAGATCCTTGCCCAAGCTGCTATCAAACAACAAAGAAGATCCCGTATATAACATTCTCACCCAAAGATATGCAGGTGAAGAATCTGAAGCACAACGGACCTCTATATTATTCGGGGTATGTTGGTTCAACCAAGATGAGCCGAATCCAAATTGATCTCAGTATTGCATTAAGCATCATCTCTTGAAGGTTGATGCAATTCCTCGGCATCTCTGCTAGTCAGTTGTCTTTCACCAATACCACCATCTATAGATTTAATTCTAATGGTAGTTATCTTTTGGGAAAGATACGACTTCGATGACAAATTGGGGACTTGAAGTCAGAAGTCACGTGTTACGTTATTGACGTTGACACATAATACAACATTTTGCTTGGATGTCTATGTATCCATGCTTACATGGTGATCCCATGGACACTTCATTAGCGCATGAAGTACCTTGATGAAAAAGGTGAAGTTCGCACATTAACAGCAGAGAAGCAACAATTCAGGGGTTGGAAAACTACTTCACGGATGCCATGCTATATTAAGAGGCCCATGGAACTTCCGAGGAGCTAGTAGAAGTGAGTTAAGATAGTGGAAATGAGTCGGTGCCTGAGCCTGATGAGGATGATGATTTTGAGTTTGAAATAAATGTATTTGTAATTAGCTTAGATAATATGGATGTATTTAGTTCCAGTGATGAGGTAGGCAAATGGATCATTAATGACAAAGTAGAATTTGTTCACTCGCCTGTTGTTGCTTCAGATTTTGTGCCCTCCTGCACGAGCACAGAGGTAGATAGCTTGTTTGAGTTGGAGATGTTGGTGACCTTTTATTTACCAATACAGTCATCACTCGCTGCATAGTAAAAAATAGCTAAAGGCGCTATTGATGTGATAAATTACTGCAACCGCACAGTGTCGGTTGTAGCGCTATAGAGGTCGTCCCACAGAGATCTCAGGTATTTTGTGATTCTTACTATTTCTTTAGTTCTACTGGATTAACTAAGAGTTTCTAAATTGAGGGAAGATTGGTTCTAATTAGCCTAGAATCTAGAATCCACTAGTTTCCAACCATGTATTTACTTATACTATCTTCTTCTTTCATAAAAATGTGATCTTTTAGTTTAATCTTTATTTAAAGTACCCTAAGCATGAGCTATCAAGTGGTGTGCAAGTACAACTCGTCAAAGATACTACTTTTCATAAAAATAAACTAAATCATTAGATAAATCTATGATAAAGATGAAAACCAACAACTCCAAACCCTAACTAAGCATAGGCTATCAAGAAATTTAACTCAAGTATAATCTATCAAAGTATTAATCTACGAGTTCTTGTATTTTAATTTTTTCATGGAAAAATCATATCTTTATTTATTTTAATTAGGAAGAAAAATACTAGAGAGAAATTACATGGTGGATTCTAGTTTCATCTACATCCTAGAGCTAAACTAAATTAGCTACTCATAATTCTAGTAAGCAAAATCCTATTTTTATTCATGAAAGCAAATAAATCTTATCTAGAAAGTAATAAAACCTAAACTAGAAAGCAATTAAATTTATATAGAAAACAAATAAATATTAGAAAGCAATCGCTTATCTCTGGAGTACGGTATTGTGGCCGTCATCCCTTCAGCAAAACCCTAATTTTATTAAATTAAAAACGAGTACAAAACTTCCAAGATTGTTTAAAATACAAGAATACGACCAATATATAGGCTTCGGACAACCAAACCCAATTCTAATACAATTGTGAAACTCAAAGACTAAAAATAATTCACGAGAGAAAACTAGGGTTGTGAGGCCCAATTTTGGCCGCTATTTGGCGGTAACTACCACGAATTAGCGGCTAAATTAGTTAACTAATTTATGAAATTTCTTCCGGTAGATTATTTTCTCCTTTTGAGTTTATTGTGATGACTTTATTTCACTTTAGATCTCTACAACATCGTGGTCTCGTAGTCTCACCCACTTTAGAAACTTTTCGGATTTTGATTTCCTACTCCAACTCTGATTTCATGCTATCTCTTTGTATGAATCGGATTACTTGGAAAAGATACTAAAAATGTCCAAGTATCATTTATTTATATACAAAAATAGATAAAGTATGGGAGAAAAAAATACAATATGTGATACTCATCACACCTCAAACCTATCTTTTGCTAGTTCTCGAGCAAAACCTAATCCTAAAAAGAAAAAGATAAATCCTATCTTCTAATACCCACTAACAGATAATCCATTGGCTCCTATACATCTACGTGTACGTGTGATAATCTACTTCGATTTTGGACTCCAACTCTAACTCATGATTCATCTCCTCTTTCATAACAATTTTTTCTTCTTTTTTTTTCTTTTTTTTCTTTTTTTTCTTTTTTTTTAAAATATTTCACCTTTCCTGCGAATATTCACGCTTGCTTAGGCGCAACGTACCCGATTACTCGGTTCGTACTCTTTTCTTTTACTTATTCTCTCTTTTTTTTAGAAAATTTCACCTTTCATGTGAATATTCACGCTTACTTAGGCGCAAAATACCCGATTACTTGGATCATACTCTTTTTTTTCTTTTTTTTCACTCTTGAGGCTATTGCCTTAATACCAAACGCACCTCATTATTTTATCACTCTTGAGACTATTGCCTTAATACCAGGCACACCCCATTATTTTATTCTCACTTTTTTTTATTTAGAGGGAGAAGACTTACTCAATCGTTATCATCTTTGTCTTTAATCTAATAAACTATTGTGAAGTGAAAAATAGATGTATACTTGCCTCAAAACTACTGTTAGCAGTATTTATTTTTCATATTTTATTTTTTTCATAAAATTCAAAGTGTATCGTCCAATCAACTCTCATATCCAATTTCAAATCTAAATTTATTCCTTTATCTGTAATTAGGTTAATCTATTGATAAAAATACATAAATTTGTTGTTATTAATTTTTTTCAGTTTTTTTTAAATTTTTTTTTCCAGTTAGTTACCCTAAAAACTACCTAAAGTATAAAATAAAGAAATCCAAAAATCTAAAAAATAAATCCTAAAAATAAAATCCTAAAAAAAATAAAAATCTCCTAATCCACTCCCCTACACCTAAACTTGTGTATGCCCTCATACACAAACTAAGTGTGGTAAAATAAATATGAAAACTATTATACAAATACTATACAAATAATGAGAGTCGTAAAAGTTACGATCTCAATATCATCACCCTATTAACGCATGGAAAGCGGTTACAACCTCTCGATCGCTTCCCACTTAGATAGTGTGTGTGTTTTAAACGTGAAGTGGGTGCATTATTATATCTCATCAATCTCCTACAAGCCACGAAATTAATTTTCTGTAGCTTATGCCGCCCTCGCTTTTTGTTTGTCCACATGTAAGCATTAACAATTGGATTAATGAATTCTTTATTATAAACCTGCCATTCATCGTTAGTAACAAGTATACATGTAAAAATATCGTGAGGTGAGAAGAGTGCTATAGGATCACGTGCATGTGGTGGTGGCTCTTCTAACTCATGAAGTAATGTGAGCTCCTCTGCAAACAAATTATCAAAAGTTTGCTCATAATTCAATGGCACACTTGCATAAGTATCATCATATATAGAATCAGTATGTGCCAATTCATCAAATAATATGAGCTATTTTTTGAAAATATGCTCAAATAAGAGTTCATCATCGGTGCAAGAGGTCGAATGAGAGTGCAAATTATGAATCATGTTGACCTCAATGAGAGAGCTCATTGCGTGCTCATCCATATTAAATATGTTTAATGCCACAGTCATATTCCCGAACGATAACTTCATGAGGCCACTCCTATAATCAATTAATGCATTTGATGTTGCAAGGAATGGTCTACCCACGATAAAGGGAATTTGATTCCGTGGATTGGAAATCAGCTCAGTTTCTAAGACAATGAAGTCTATAGGAAAGATAAACTCGCCGACCTTAATGAGTACATCTTCAAGCATACCAAGTGGTCTCTTGATCGAACGATCAGCTAGCTGTAATATGACCTTGATAGGTTGAAGTTTTCCTAACCCCATTTGCTGATAAACAGTGTAAGGAAGTAAATTGACACTTGCCCCTAAATCAAGCAATGCCCTATCAAATGTAGTGTTCCCAATGGTGCATGAGATTGTAGGGGAACCTGAATCTTTGGACTTGATAGGCAAGGAGTTAGAAAAAATATGTAATAAATTTGCAGCAAGAAAAACTTTCTTAGAAACGTTTCTTGCTCGTTTCTTAGTACACAAATCCTTGAGGAACTTAGCATGAGTAGAAACCTGTTGTATAATGTCAAAGAGTGGAATATTAACCTTCACCTGCTGAAATGTTTCAAGAATCTTTTCTACTTGCGGTGAAGGCTTCCTAAGCCGATTGGGATATGGTGCTTTCGGCTTAGGAACAAGTTCTTCCAAATGAGTATGTGACGGTGATGGAAGTGATGGAGATGGAGTTGCTGAAACTCCTCGCCTCTTGCCATTCCACTTGCGAGCTTCGCTAAACCAGGGGTCCCATCTATGAACTCTATCTCTCTCTTAGTTGTATGATTTTTATATTATTTTGATTCTTGCCTTATCATCCGAACTCCGCCTAGCATAACTATCTTCGTCAACTTAGCCAATACTACTAATCCCTGCCAACACAACCAATTCATGTCAGTATTACTCATTCTAGCTAATATTACTAATTTCCACAAATAATATTCCCGAAACACTATGCATCTTTGCCAACTGTAATAAGACTACTTAACTTTGCTAACACCACTAATCTCAATCAACTCCACCATTTTTCCTTATGTTTGTTGGCTTGACTCATATCCCCCAACAATTTGACCTCACCAGACCTTTTACTTGTAACTATACTCTCCTAACAAACCCTCCAATGAGATTTAGCCCAAACTCGTTCAGTGTCTTTGTAAGGAATTAGCTTGAAGTTAACTTTATTATATAACTGTGTGATTACTATTTTATTATATAATTGCCCTGCTTAACTAATGATTTACTTGATAATTCTTAACCCCTCAAAATTGATGATAACGATTGTACTTGACTTGACTACTCATTACACTATATATTAACTCCTTAATATGATTTCATAACATGTTACTCACCTAATAAATACTTTACACGTATTATGCATATATATAGTATCACTGGTATAATTCTTACTCTACCTAGATATATACTTGGATCTTAACTTGCTACAATATGCAGTTTCCGAATATAACTCGACTTATGTGATATGCTACAATGATACTGACCCTATATAATTGTAATGCCCCAAACTACTCCCCAAAAGTTTCGGCTATGTATCCCATTTCTAGGTAAGGAATTACTAGTGGGTACCTGAAAAAGGATATACAAGGCCTTTTTATAAGGAACCACGCTACCAAAACACACAACAAAGGATCAAATCTTCTACAATCCGTTCATACCATAACATGGTCTATAATATAACTTTAAAGGAAATACAAAGTTGAAAATTTAACAACAATGAGTAGCTTGGTTAGGTTTAGATACAAGCACCCAATCTAATAAAAGGCTGCCCACCTTATAAAAAATTACAAGTTTAGTGTCGTATAAAAGGGTAAAGAGACAACAAGTTAATTACAACAAAAAGAACCCTCTATGATGCTTTAGTAGTCTGCAAGCTCCCGAAAGTAATATCGTTGATCGGTGGTTCAGCTTTGTTTTCTGCTGTACACACTGCAACACTTGGGCATGTAGGGTTCAGACCCGGAAAAAAATAGAATCGTGCACATGATGAATTAAAGCAATGTTAAAACATGACAGTTAAAGTTATTGGTTAAAAGCAAGGAGATAATAACATGCATATGAATCAAGAATACCTATCATACAGTTATGTTATTAGAAGCCCACTATGACTTATTATTAATACTATTAGTTTTGGAACTGATTGGTAGATAGATTTCATGTGTTCTGGGGGTATACCATGTATACCCGGTACTACGACCAAGACACTCTTCTCCCTAGAAGCAGATGCACCACTAAGTGATAATTATCCCATGCATATTCAGGATCAAGACCACAAACGTAGGTCTCCCTTAAACCAGTTGTACTATTAAGTGTTAGTATTATCCCATGTATATCCATGATCATGGCCAAGATGTTAGTCTTCCTTGAATCAACCACACCGCTAAGTGCTAATTTTACTAGGAAATAGACATCAACAATATGGGGCCAATGCATTTACACAATCTGACTCCTACAATACATGGTTCATTTATCATTCAGTTCCCCATACCCCATTGTCATATTAAAATATTCATTCAGGTATCAAGTCACATCAAGTTATAGACATTATCATACATGGCAAGTATCACGGTACCATATCATACAGGTTGAGTCAAATAACCAAAATAACATGAAAATTAGGCAAATATAATGGAGATGGAGTTCATATATTAGGGCCGTAGTTGGATAGAGCTCGTAGGGGGGAACGACGAACTACAAGGGTGTTAACAACTTCATTATTGTTTAGCTGTCTTGCAGCTGCTGAGACTTTAAATAATTTTTTTATATGATTAGAATTAAAATAAAAAGTATTAAATGTAAGTTGTATAGGACTGAGTTCTCTTTCTAACAAATCTTAAATGACTTGATCGGTGTTCGAAATCAAAGGATATCACGAGTTTATTGAACATAATACAAGACCCTTGCTGCTGTGCAACAACTTTATCTTCAAGCTAAGTTTTGTTTAGAATATAGTGGGAATTAGAAAAGCTGCTAGTTATAAGTTTTTAGATCATTGAATCATCATTCCAACAAATATAAGATCAGCTCAATCAGAATTGCAGATCAAATGTTACAAGCATTTTAGTGAGACTATAACACACCCTATGCAAGAAGTGCCCCTAGTTCTAGTGGAGTTAAGCAGTGTTTGGCAGATCTTAGTTCTTGACGGAGCTAAGTGTTTGGTGGAGCTAAGTGTCTAGTAGAGCTAATCGTCTAGCTGAGCTAACTTTCCGTGAAAGCCAAGTGGTTAGCGGAGCTGAGTGTCCAACGAAGTTAAATGTCCAGTGGAGCTAAGCTCTACATCCAAGGTCCAATTTAAGGGAGATTTTAGTGGAATATAGATGAAATTAGAGGAAATATAATAATAAAAATTGAAGAAATTGAAATCTCTTTCTCATAAGACCCAAATAAACTTATTTAGAGTTCTATATTAAAAGTTATGATTAAAAAACCAAAAATGTGCAGATGACGTTAGATCTGTATTTGCAAAAGTACAAACTTTGAACCCAATTTCGAAGGGGATAGAGGCAGGATAAGAATATAAGAAATTTTAGATAATTGAATTATCTTTCTGATGAGACTAAAATCAAATCATTTGGAATTCTATAGCAAAAATTATGATCGAAATACCATAGGGTATGCAAGTGATAACATAAAGCAGCAATGCAACAAATCTGATTTTACTCAGATTTTGACTAAGCTAGAGCCATAATTTGTGAGGGAGGTAAAATATTAGAGAATCGAGTTCTAACATAATTAAAAGAAGAATAGACTTATTTAGAATGTTAAATCAAAAGTTATGTCCATTATACCGAGATTAGCAGAGCTAACGACAAGATCTCATTGTAGATTGGAAGACCCGAGAGTTATTTTTCTTATTGGAGAAAGGAAAAAAAAAGTTTCTTGATTGAAACTTGTATTCTTATATATTTAAAGAGTAATTTCTAGCTAACTATCTAGTATAGTTGCATGATTCCTTGATGAAGATATGTGAAGATGAGTTCCATGCTTCTTTTGGTTCAACTAGATCCAAAGTTTAGCTTGGTTACAAGAGTAAAGTGAAGAAGAGAAGATGAGAAATAAAGATGGATAAGGAAGGATAGAGAAGAGTGTTGGATGAGGGAAGTTTGAGCTGGTGCAAGAGGGTGAGTGTTGGGAGTGATGTGCATGAGTTGCATTAATGCAACATAGCTTCGAAGTACTTTCTAATTACTTTCGATGAAATTAAAATTTTTCCATTAGCATAATTAGTTTGGAGAATAATTATCTCCAAATTAAATAAATTTTGTGATGAAATAAAGTAAGATTAGAGAGAGAGGCTTGTTGAATGGTAACTGACAGGATCATTACATTCCACTCACCTATGAAAAGAATTTCATTCTCGAAATTCAAAGAAAGAGGAGTTTGTAGTGTAATGATTATGTTATGTACGAATATACTAAATATGAACATAAATGAAGTTGATACCAAAAAGTGTTATTGGAACAAATCAGGATACTTCTCCCGAATTGCTTCCTCCGGTTTCCATGTGGCTTCCTTAGGTGAATACCTATTCCATAATACTAGAACGAACGAGAACAAATAATTCCTCAACTTCCTCTCCTGTCGATCTAAAATGCCAATTGGATTCTCTTAATAGGAAAAATCCTCCCCTAACTCCACTTCATTCAGATCGAACACATGACTCTCATCACTAACATACCTTAACAATTGAGAAACATGAAACACATTTTGAACCCCTTCTAATGCTAGTGGTAAGACAAGTCTGCAAATTAGACTTTCCACTCTTTCAATTACATCAAAGGGACCAATGTACTAGGGGCTAAGTTATCCTCTCTTCCCGAATCTAATCACTACACAGGTAGGTGGCACTTGAGAAAGATGTGATCTCTGACATGGAATTCTAGTGGTCTGCAATGCATATCTGACCACTTTTTCTGCCTGTCCTAAGCTGCTCGGCAATCTTGTACAATCATAACCTTGTCTACTATCTATACAACCAAATCTGGCCAAGCTAATGTCTTCTCTCTTACATCATCCTAGCAAAGGGGCGACATGCACTTCCTTTCATAAGGGGCTTCATATGGTGGCAATCCAATGCTAACTCGGTAACTATTATTGCAGGCAAACTCCAACATATACAAATGATCTTCCCATAAACCTTTAAAGTCCATAACATCGCCCTTAATATATCTTCAAGAATCTATATCATTCTCTCTAACTGACCATCTATATGTAGATGAAATGCTAATGATAGACTCAATACAATACACAAACTTTCTTGTAGGCTATTCCAATAGTGAGATCTAAACCTGGTGACTCAATCTGATACAATTTTGGTCGGTACTCAATGTAGCGGCACAAGCTGTTGCATGTACCTCCTAACTAGCACCTCTGTCGACTGGCCTACTCTGAATAAGATCAAACAAGCAGAGTCCGTTAGTCAATCTATGATCACCCAGATTGCATTACTTCCCTTTGAACTCAAGGTAGTCTTGTCACAAAGTCCATTGTCACCTTCTCCCACTTCCACTGGGGAATAAGCAATAGTTGAAATAGTTCTGATATTCTCTGGTACTCTTCCTTACTCTACTGATAAGCAAGACATATGAAAACATATCGAGCTATACTCTTTTTCAACCCAAGCCACCAGAAGTGTTGTCTTCCTATAAGTATTATTGCAGGCAAACTCCAACATATACAAATAATCTTTCCATAAACTTTTAAAGTCCATAACAACGCCCTTAATATGTCTTCGAGAACCTGTATCGTTCTCTCTAACTGGTCATCTATCTGTAGATGAAATGCTAATGATAGATTCAATACAATACACAAACTCTTTTGTAGGCTATTCCAATAGTGAAATCTAAACCTGGTGACTCAATCTGATACAATTTCGGTTGGGACTCAATGTAGCGGCACTAGCTGTTGCATGTACCTCCTAACTAGCACCTCTGTTGATAGACCTACTTTGAATAAGATAAAAAAAGCGGAGTTCGGTAGTCAATCTATGATCACCCAGATTGCATTACTACCCTTTGAACTCAAGGTAGTCCTATCACAAAGTCCATTGTCACCTTCTCCCACTTCCATTGGGGAATAGGCAATAGTTGAAATAGTCCTGATATTCTCTGGTACTCTTCCTTAATCTGCTAATAAGCAAAACATATGGAAACATATCGAGCTATACTCTTTTTCATCCGAAGCCACCAGAAGTGTTGTCTCAAATCTCTGTAGATTTTTGGCCACCTTGGTGTATTAAGTATCTTGAACTATGTGCCTCGGATAGGAGATCCTCCTTAATCTTGCCATGTTGTACGCAAAGCCTACCTCTATAGCGAAGAGACACGACTGAGTGAACAAATACTCCTGTTTCTCTTCCAAACTCGATCTTCTCTTGTAGCTTCTGGAGTCTTGGATCACTAGCCTGCGATTCCTTAATTCTATCAATCAGTAGTGATTGAAGTTACAAATTCCTTAGTTATGAAGTGACTTCAACGAGCACTATCTCCAACTTCAAAGTTTTTGTATCCTTCAGTATCTCCTTTGCTTTATCAAGGACATTGCCATTGGCTTCCTGCTTAGGACATATGGTACCACGTTCATTTTACCTGGATGATATAGGATGTCTAGATCATAGTCAGCCACTAGCTCTAACCACCTTCATTGTCACATGTTCAACTCTTTCTGGGTGAATATATATTTCACATTTTTGTGATCTATGTATGCTTCCATCTTCTGTCCCATAAGATAGTGCCTCCAAATATTTAGAGCAAAGATCACTGCCGCTAGTTCTAAGTCTTGAGTTGGATAATTATTCTCATGCAGCTTGAGTTATCTTGAGGCAAACGCTATCACTCAATCATGCTGAGTTAGTACACAACCCAACCCATGGCCGGAGGCATCATAAAAATTTTTCATACCACCGGGATCATCGAGTACAGCCAATACTGGTATCGTGGTCAGTGTACACTTCAATTATTCAAAAGTTTCATTATAATCTTCGGTCCATTCGTACACCACTCCCTTTCTACTTAGCTTCGTTAGTGGTCCCGCAATCTTGGAGAAGTCCTGCACGAACTTTCTGTAATATCCTACCATCTTGAGAAAACTACGAATTTCAGTAATCGATTTTGGAATTGGCCTATCCAACACCACTTCTATCTTCTTAGGAACAACTGCGATTTCTTCTCTAGACACTATGTGACCCAATAAGATTATCTTCTCCAATCAAAATTCACACTTACTAAATCTTCAATATAGTTTCTCCTGTCTTAGTATCTACAACACTTTTCTCAAGTGCTCAAGATGTTCTTCCTGACTCTTGGAGTACACCAATACATCATCGAGGAATACCACTACGAACTGGTATAAATACTTGGTTTATTAGGCTCATGAATATGGCAGTTGCATTAGTCACTCCAAACAGCGTCATTAGAAATTTTGATGGCCATAGCGAGTCCTAAAGACAGTCTTTGGAATATCCTCACCCTTACTTGATGTTACCCTGAATGAAGATCAATCTTAGAGAAGACTTTGGCTCTGCCGAGTTGATTGAACAAGTCATCTATCCTTGGTAACGGGTATTTGCTCTTGATGGTGACTCTCTTTAGCTCCCTGTAGTCTATGCACAGCCTTTTGCCACCATCCTTCTTACCCATTAGTAATACTGGAGCTCCCCATAGCAAAACACTTGGCCTAATAAGGCTTTTGCTCGTTAGCTTCTAAGACTTTAGATGATCTTTATCCTTATATATGATTTGAATTAAAAAAGAAAGTACCAATAGGAGTTGTAGAGGAATGAGTTCTCTTTCCAACAAGACATAAATGGACATAATCGGTATTTCCATCGTTTACAACGTTAAAGTTAAAATTTGTCATTGAGAACAAAAAACACAACACAATTTGGAATTTGAATTGCAACACTCGATATTTACTTTCATTACAATCAAAGCAAGGTTATAATCTTTGGATTTTTTATTCTAGGGAGTGTGACGATGGAAGTATGATCAGAGCGACCCTTCTTTACTTCCGTTGATGATCCAGCAAGAACTTGAAGTACTCGAATTCTCTTTTCTTTTCCTCGTGAGTTTTTCGATGCCTTTCTTTCGAAGCTTGACGTTATTTTTATAGTTGAGGGTGCCATAACCGTTCCATCAATTTGTGAGATCATGATAGTTACTTGTCCATGATCGGATGTGCTCGAATCCCCTTTAACAAGATTAATCAATAAGATTGGTTGGTTGCTTCTGGTGAGGTTAGCTTTCCTTTTCGATAGAGCTAACATGATCTTGCAGAGTTAATTTTCTTTTAGCTTCTGGTGAAGCTAGCTAACCTGATCTAGTGGAGTTAATTTTGTTTTAGCTTCTGACGAGCTAGCTAACTTGGTCTGACAGAGTTAATTCTTTTTTAGCTTCTAGTGAAGCAAACTCATTGGCAGGGTGAACGTGGTTTCTGGCGGGGCTATCCTTTTGTTGGGATCAATTAGCCATTTTGTTAGTTCTTAGCCTTTGGGTTTTGGTAAACTTCACCGAATACAATTTTGATAGCCTACAAGACCCTGTTCAAAGTTTTCAAAATAAATTAAACTTAAATCTCAAAATACTTTGAATTTCCTTTCCTTTTATTGTGACCATCAAATATATTGTATCTCAAATGTCTTTTGACTGAATGCTTTTGGTGGAATTGGCATGAACTTGCCTAGGCCTAATTATTTGGTATGCTTCCGGCAAGGCTAATATGTGGAGATGGTCTAGCAGAACTAAGCATCTTTGCACAATGCTTCGATCACCATGCAACTAATGATGCCTTCCTTAAATGCTTCGGATAAGGACAAAAACTATTTCAGGTAAGGATGAGAAAACGCTTCACCTATCTTTTTATCCTAGCCTTTGTTTCAAATATCCAGGGTCTTGTTCCTTTCTAAAAATTATTCCCTCTTCTTATATCTTTTTTCTCTTATCTCAGGGATTTTCAGATCTATGGCACCCAAATAAGCGACGCAATTGGCAGATGCACAGGCAGCGGGGGTGAGCGGCCCTTCTTCGACAATAACTCGCCCGCTCACAACTGGTAAGCTTTTCTTTTGCCAATGTTAATGAATATTTCAATTTATTTTCTTGCCTATTATAATGTATTTTAACATCAAGGGGACTAGATCTTCGTATCCTTTGTTCTTTTGTGTTTCTTAAAGGCAAAAAAGAATCAGGCTTTTGCACCTATTCTTCTTCTGGGTTTATCCCAAAATTACCATTTTGATATCTTTTGGTGACGACGATGAGTCTTTTAACCATTTGAGAGTTGTAGTCACGGGGTTACCCTGTGATGGGGGACCCTTGAACTCTTGATCGAACAATAGCATCGAGATTCTCTCTGTTAGGACAGAAGAATCGCTTTGAATTTTGCATTGCGGGTCTAATTTGAGCTCTTGTCTGCCAGAGTTAATTTGGCTCCTCGTGGCAACATATTTCCTATCTTTATTCAATAGTGATAGCCATTTTCTTTGTAGTGACTCATCTCCTATGTTATCTCTTTATAGTCTTCTATACCAGTTCTCCCATCACCGCTCACCACATGGCTGGTTATACTATGGGCATTTGGGGTTATGCAGACTTTTATTGTCAACGTCCTGCTTCTTTATACTATTATAATGCCAAAGAGAGGACCAGTTTAATTCATGATGATAGTATTCAAACTGTAAGGGAGTTAGCCACTAGTGCACCTTTCTCGGGTAGGGCTAGAACTAGGCTCCCAAAATCACATTTCATATTTGGGGACACTATAACCACTAAGGATTCCTTACTTCTTCTTTCCTGCCCTTGGATTTATCGATAGGAGGGGACCTAATTCGCTTTTCCAGACATAGAAAGATATTACCCTTTGAGTTATCTCCGGCCATGTACTGAGGAATGACAAATGGAATGGCATCTCACTCCCAATCAAGATTCCCTTACAGTGACAAAGTTTGTTAAATCTGGATTTGCCCAAGATAGACCTACCACTTATGTGACCAGTCTTCTTCCAGACATAATGTTTCGAGATATTTTATGTAGATGAGAACTTCAGCATGGCAAGGACTTTTAAGAATGAGTTTGTGAAAAGCAAGGGTGAGCATCCAACCAAAAATTTTAGGGTTCCAGGTTGGATCTACGCAGGAAACAAGGACTGGTGAGCCTTATTAACACGATCCATGTTTGAAATTGTCAAGCATCGGGTTGTTTGAGGCATTAAGGACCACTCAATATAGCATTGCTACCAATCCAACCCGACTATTTGCAGTTTTGGAATTATTCAACCCTACAACTGGTACTTTTTTTTATCCCTGATGTAGAAATGGGGTTTGCTCTCAATGAGATGTGGTAGATTTCAAGGCTTCTAATTGGAGATATCTCATATGAGGAGTATTTTCCTCAAACTAAAGAGCTTGAGATTCTAGACTCCAGAGATAGTACTTTGTACTATACTTTATGGGATTTAACTTGTCATTTTCGCATCTTTTCTGACTTGACTGATGCGAAGAGGAGTGCAATATGGCATAAGAAGTGGGCTGATTATTTCTTTACCATCTGAGATGAGAAGGGAGCTACTGGTTTTCAATAGCCTATAAGTGTAGATGATATCATTTCAAGAATATCTAAGTTTAAGGTCGACAATCACATCTTTAGGAAGCCAGAAGCACTACAAAAAAACTAGGCTTTCGTGATAAAAATTTCATGAGAACTGTAAAATTTGTCACTAAGAAGGACATTTTGTGACAATAAATAAATCTTCTCACAAAAAAAAGATTTTTTGTGACGACAATAAATATTCGTCGCAAAATCCTACTTTTTAGTGACAACATATTAAAACTTGTAACTAAAATTTTTTTCCATGACGATAAATATTTTTGGTCACAAAATTGTATTTCAGTAACCAGTTTTTTGTGATGAATTAAACATTATCACTAAACGAGAGTATTTTATGACAATAAATAAATCTTGTCAGTAAAGTTTAGATTTTTTTTTGTGATGAAAATAAGTATTAGTCACGTAATCCTCATTTTTAGTGACAACGTATTAAAACTTGTCACTAAATATTTATTTTTTTGTGACGAAAATAAGTATTAGTCACGTAATTCTCATTTTTAGTGACAACGTATTAAAACTTATCACTAAATATTTATTTTTTTTTGTTACCATAAGTTTTAATTATCACATATTTATGCTTCAATGGCGAATTTATTGTGAGGAATGAAAAATATCATTAAAATGGAGTATTTTGTGAAAACAAATAAATTGTGTCACTAAAATGTATGTTTTTTGTGACAAAAATTAATAATTGTTACTTAATCATAATTTTTTAATTTTTGTCATGATAAATATTTGTTGTTAGAAAATATAATTTAGATTTTTATAATTATGATAAGTATTACGTAGTTGTCACTAATTGGTTTTTTGATATATAAAATTGTCACATAATTTTAATGATTTTTTAATAAATTATTTGGTATCCCTAAATTTAGAATCTTAAATTTACTTCCCATTATGACTCTAATGGGGCTCTAATATCGTACATGCCATGATCCTTGTTATCTCTAAATTAGTTATTTTATTTTATTTCCTTTTTCCATATATTCCCAGTGACCTGCATACCGAACGCGCTCCCAGCGACCTGCAAAACTCATGCTCCCATCGAACGCCCCATGATCTGCAACACCCCCGCTACCCTAAGGTCTGCTGCACCCCCGCCACCCCAAGGCCACCCCAAGTTCTGCAGCACCCCTGTCACCCCAAGGCCACCCTAAGATCTACAGCACCCCCGCTGCCCCAAGATCTACAGCACACCACCGCCCCCACTGTCTCAAGTCCCTCTCTCACAACGCCGTGAGAGCGAAAGCCGCACGTCTCACACTCGCCGCGAGTCCTTTCACCAAGAGAGACCTGCTTCGCAACATGCATGATCAGCTCTCCCTCGCAAGCTACCAGTGAGATCCGTGGGCCCTTGCAAGCCATCTGTGAGCCTGCCCCAACTCTTGTAGCAGTGACGCAAGCCCGCCCCAACTCTGGCAGTGGTCAAACGATGCAAGTTGTCGAGACCCGCCCCAACACTGATCATCCCTCCCTCATCCTCTCGCTCGTTGAATCGCCCTCACGGTTTGGTGCGCTTCTTCTTCTTTATATTTTTTTTATTTTTGCAATTGATGTTCACATTGCACGTTCACTGTATAGAGTTTCATCATGCATAATGCTAATTCAATACTTAAAAAAATTTAATCATGTACTAATTGAAAATAATTGAGTGCATTTTAATGTTGTGAGTAGTGGAAAGTTCACTACTCTTTTTGTATGTAGTTTTTGTAGAACAATACTAATTATAATAGTAGTAGTAGTAATAGTAATAATAGTAGTAGTAGTAGTAATAATAATAATAATAATAATAATAATAATAATTGCACATTATTGTGCTACAATAGATTATCCAGAATACCTGGTTAGTATCACTAATTCAGAAATTAGTATAGGAAATGCTTGGAGTACTTTAATTGTCATCTAAAATTTTTTGAATGCATTCAAAAGAAAAGCCACCTATGTGAGGAGTGTGTTTGTTGTGAGGAGCGGTCAAGAGTTTCCACTTTCTTATTGCCAGCCTCATCTCCATTTTTGTGTTTTGTATTTACGCTCCTATTTGAGACTGTATTTTTATAGGTTGTACTCCGGTGCAAGATGGAAGTACGTTACTAAATCTAGGTTGGTAAATGATGCAGATTTGAGTATAACATCCTCTTTAAACAGTAAAACCACATGTATTCTTTGATATCCTTTTCTCACTAGTGATTTACATTTAAAATATTTAAATATATTTTTTCCATTCACACGACATAACTTTCTTCAAATCTTGCTGTCATGTTATATGCAGTATGACTACAATAAACATATCAGACTCTTCAGTGTTAAAGACTTATTCTATATTCAAATTTTAGTGATAACCTTTGTATTTCTATTATAGTTAGTACAGACATGGTTAATAGAGACAAAGTTACAAATAAATCCCATCATAAATTGAATATGGACTATTTTTTTGTTATTATGTGCGTGAACTTGGTGTTAAATGGTGATGCTTGAATTATAATGGCTTAAAAATCTTGATGTTATTGTATACAGAATTACAAGACAATATATGGAAGAGCAAGTACAGAGGGTTGTTACTGAAGTCAAAGATTCAATGAGGGAAGAATTTGCAGAAGGCAAGAATGCAATGAGGATGGAGTTTGAAGAAAAGAATTAAAGAGGTACAAACTGAGGTTCGAATTTATGCACAAGATGAAATGAAGTTACAGATTCGAGCTGAAATACAAGCTGAATTTGATTCAATGCTTCAAGAGCGTATGGTTGTTTTATTTAATTCTATGCAACCATCCAAATCTTAATTGTTTTGTAGTTAATTGGTATTATTCAGTATTTGGACAGAAACTGTTTATTTTTTGGAATGGTGAACTTATTTAACATTGGGACAAAACTTTTGAATATTTGTAATATACTTAAACATGTTATTTTATATGCATGTCTCTATTATTAAACATGTTATTTATATGCATGTTTCTATTACTATTGAACTTGTTAATTCAAATATTTTTTTGATAATATGTTATTAAATTATATGTGATTGTTATTAGATTAGCTTTGATTATATTTAATGGACTGAGATTACTGTAAATGTGATGATATTTGTATTTGTGATATATGTTGTCAAAGAAAATGTATGTTAGTCACATGTGTCATGTGCTGTCACTGAAAAAAAATTTAGTGACAAAATTATTGTCACTAAATCAGCTTTTAAGTGATAATATTTGCTGTGAGTAAATCTCTTTTTTAGTGACAATTTTCTAGTATTGTCACTAAAATAATATATCATGATATAGACATTGTCACTAAAAAGAATAGTTATTGACAACGACTGTCACAAAATATGTTTTTAGTGACAACATATATCGCATGTCACTATACATCTTTCGAGATAACAAATTTCTTCACAAAAGAGGATATTTCGTAACATGTATGTTTTTGTGACAATAGTATATCGTCACATAATATATATGGTGACCACGACTGTTGTCAAGAAATGAAGTAGTTAAGAAATAAAGAGTTTAAGTGATAATGAATATTGTCACAATAGACAATTTATAGTGACGAGATTTACTTGTCACATATTATATATGGTGACAATTATCATTATCATAAAAGGCAGACATTCAGTGACAACAAATATCATCACAGTCGAACCTTTTGGTGATAATTAAATATCATCGCGAAAGAAAGGTTTTTGGTGACGAGATCATAAAGTCGTCACAGATGGCATTCGCAACAGCCGTATACGTAACAATCAAAGGTCGTCACTAAAAAGTGTTAGTGACAACAATCATGTATTTAGTGGCAAGTTTCCTTGTCATGAATTCGCTGTTTTCTTGTAGTGAAGGTGACCTTTCTGCTGGGACAATACTCCTGAGTTACTATAGTTGGGCGGCCCGTGAGTTATCTCCAACTTTCCTCGCCTATTGGCTGAAGAAGTATGTTATTGCTTCACTGCCACGGGAGTGTGTTTTGATTAGGGTTTTGTATCATGCAGTTCAATTAGTGTATGGACATCCACTGGGTCTTCTGTAAGCCATGGTTTGTCATGTACAGCAGTGTTTGAGGCTACTTTTTGAAGCCTTTCTAAAGGAATCTAGTCTGAATCGTCGTATTGATTTACCCTACACTTATTTAATGGCTTGATTTGCATCTCATTACCAAGGGTTAATCCCTACTGGTCTAGCCACCCCAGACAGCGAGATGCTTCCCTATTCCCTATATATATATATATATATATATATATATATATAAAGTGGACTTTAGAGTATTTGGTGAACACCTAATGACTTGTTAGCTGCCATTCTTCATATTCTTTTTGGATCAACTTCCCAAAGACAGAAAGAGCTTCTTTTGGGGACTTGTTTGAAGATATTGGGGAGTCACACTCTAATCTCTCAAGAGGAGTCTTCTCTTAGTTTCTTTAAATTCGTCCCTCTCATCTTTTGTACAGAAGTGGGAACTCATGTGAGCTAGAACTCTATGTTCCAAGTCATTTCACTCGACAATTCGGCTATGACTAGTTGTATGTAGGAAACCTTAGTACTATATTAGTTTTTAGTGAAAGTTTAGTTGATGGGGCCCGAGCTTGATGACACTTCATCATGGGGAGTAAGGGTGCTTCTTTCTGCTTACCGGTAAAGTACCCGAAGTTGTAGACAACAATGGCCTTTTGTCGCTGGTATACAGGGACGAATACTATAATCTCTACATATATCCGAAGTCATCATGTTTGGGTCTAATTATTGAGAGGTACAAGAAATTGATTAGGGAGGCCGCTATAGCAGGTTGACAACCTCCCTGTGCAGCTGGAATCGCTAAATATGCACAAGGTGGGGACTGACGCGCTTCATCATCAATTACTTTCAATGATCAAGGAGATGATCGAGGAGAAGCAACATTGGCAGGGGGCCCTATGACTCAACAAAAGAGGAAGACAGGATCTTCATCTATTCTATCATCTCCTGCTGTTGCATTGCCTCCAGCAGACAACCTTCCAGCTTCACCAGCGGCCAAGAGGCGAAAGTGCTTGATTAAGCTTTCTGATATATAAACATTTTATGATGATGTGGTTATCAGCCATCCGACATCTTCTCGGTCTTTATCGGCTACTGTCGCTACTTTGCTGTTGACAATATCGGCTATTAGTGGTCCTCTTCCAACTTTGCTTTCTTCTGATTTAACAGTGGGTGATGTCTGCGGCTAGAGACCCCTGTCATTTGATAAGATGATAAATTATCAACTAGATAAAGTGATTCGGGATAGGGTATCTACATTCGCTACCATTTCTTTAGTATTAAGTACTATACATGCAGGTCCTTTCCCTGATCTAGGAGTATCATCTTTGCAATTTGAAGTGGTATCTGGTGGTGACTTGAATGACTCTGCTAGTGTGGACATGCCAATAGCAGCTACTACTGAAAAATGGCATGTATCAACCACGAGTGACGAAGTGAACGTGGTGGATGAAGGACAATTAATTGATGACATGCTTTAGCTAGCAAATGCTCGCGTTAGTTAGTCAGAAGACTTGGTCGAGGATAGTGAAGCTAGGGCAGTGAATGATGAGCTATTGATGTAATAAATTACTGCAAGTGCATAGTATCAGTGTAGCGCTGTACAGGTCGTCCCACAGGGATCTAAGGTGTTTTTGCGTTCCTTGCTCTTTCCTTAGTCTAATGGACTAAACAAAAATTCTAGTTTGAAATTGAGTTAATCTAAATAGCCTAGGATCTAGAATCCACTAATTTCCAACCATATTGTTACTTCTATTAGTTCCTTCTATCATCAAAATTCGATCTTTTTAGTTTAATTTTTATTTAAAATGTCCTAAGTATGAGCTATCAAGTGGTGTGCAAGTATAACTCATCAAAAATACTACTTTTCATAAAAACAAACTAAATCTTTAGATAATTTAATGAAAAAAATAAAATCAACAACCCCAAACCCTAACTAAGCATAGGCTATTAAGAAACCTAATTCAAGTATAACATATCAAAGTTTTAATTTTCGAGTTCTTGTATTTTAATCTTTTTAAAGAAAAATCATGTCTTTATTAATTTTATTTAAGACGAAAAATATTAGAAAGCAATTACATGGTGGATCCTAGCTTCATCTACATCGTAGAGCTAAACTAATTAGCTACTCATATTTTTAATAAACAAAATCAAATTTTTATTCATGAAAGCAAATAAAATCTAATCTAGAAAGCGAATAAATCTATACTAGAAAGCAATTAAATCTATCTAGAAAGAAAATAAAGAATTAAAAGCAATGGCTTACCTCTGGAGCACGGTATTGTGGCCGCCACCCCTTCAGCAAAGCCGTAATTTTATTGATTTAAAAACGAGTACAAAACTTCAGGATTTTTTTAGAATACAAGGATACGGCCAATATATAGGTTTTGGAAATCAAACCCTAATTCTAATACAATTGTGAAACTACATGATTACAACGAAGCTACGGGAAATATCTCGGATTTTGAGGCCCACATTGGGCAGCCAAATAGCGGTAAAAACTGCTAAATGGCGGCCCGTTTATTTGACAAATTCATGTAATTTTTGCCACGTGAAGATCTTGTCTTTTAAGTTTAGGTTTCCTGACTGTATTTGACTTTAAGTCTCTACAGCATCGTAGTCTCGTAGTCTTGCCCACTTTAGTAACTTTTCGGACTTTGATTTCCTACTCTGACTTTGATTTCATGCCATTTCCTTATACGATTAAAATTCATGAAAAGCACACTAACAATACCCGAGTAGTATTATTTATATACAAAAATAGATAATTTAGAGACTATAAATATGCAATATATGGCACTTATCACACCCACACACCTATCTTTTGCTTGTCCTCGAGCAGAACCTAACTATAAAAATAAAAATAAAAATTCTAACTCACTTTCGCAGGAATCGCGATTGCACTTAGCACGTGCAACAAGTCTTTAACCCCCTAGGTTACTCTAGTGGACGAGTGTTGTCTCGTGAGAGTTTGCAGTGAATATACCCACAAAATTCATGAAGAAATTAGATTAAGAAATAAAGAAAAAAATAAGGATAATAAAAAATCAAGAAAAATAGAAATTTTATACAAAAGAAAGAAAATTCTTTTTTTTTAAATGATATTTTCATCAATTAATCTCACTAATATACAAACTCAAGAACGCATTTAGATTATTAATTTTCAAATCGAGTGTCATATCAGATACACTTATTATTTTAATAAAAAATTTAAATCCTATTTTTCAATACCCACTAACAGATAATTCATTGTCTCTTATACAACTACGTGCATGTGTGATAGTTTATTTCAGCCTTGGACTCCAACTCTAATTCATGATTCATCTCCTCTCTCATAATTTTTTTTTCCTTTTCTTATCTTTTTTTTTTAAGAATATTTCACTTTTCATGCGAATATTCACGCTTGCTTAGGCGCAACATACCCGATTACTCGGTTCATACTCTTTTCTTTTTTTTTTTTCTTTTTTTTAGAATATTTCACCTTTCATGCGAATATTTACCCTTACTTAGGCGCAAAGTACCCGATTACTCAGATCATACTCTTTTTTTTCACTCTTGAGACTATTGCCTTAATACCAGGTGCACCCCATTATTTTATCACTCTCGAGGCTATTGCCTTAATACCAGGGTCACCCCATTATTTTATTCTCACTTTTTTTCTTTTTTTTGTTTAGAGAGAGAAGATTTACTCAATCGTTATCATTTTTGTCCTTAACCTAATAAACTATTGTGAAGTGAAAAATAAATGTATACTTGCCTCAAAACTACTGTTAGCGATATTTATTTTTTAGATTTTAATCTTTTTCATAAAATTCAAAGTGTATCATCCAATCTACTCTCCTATCCAATTTCAAATCTAAATTTGTTCATTTATCTGTAATTAGGTTGATCTATTGATGAAAACAATTTTTTTTTCAAATTTTTTTTTAAGTTACCCTAAAAACTACACAAAGTGTAAAATAAAGAAACCCAGAAATCTAAAAAAAAAATCTATAAATAAAAATAAAATCCTAAAAATCCTAAAAAAATAAAAATCTCCTAAAAACTACTCTCCCACACCTACATTTGTGTATGCCCACATACACAAACTAAGTGTGGTAAAATAAATATGAAAACTATTATACAAATACTATACAAATAATGAGTCGTAAAAGTTACGATCTCAATATTATCACCCTATTAATGCATGGAAAGCGGTTACGACCTCTCAATCGCTTCCCACTTTCAAAGTGTGTGTATTTTAAACGTGAAGTGAGTACATTATTATATCTCATCAACCTCTTACAAGTCACTAAATTACCTGTCTGCTTCTTATGTCGTCCTCGCTTTTTCTTTTTCCACATGTAAGCATTAACAATTGGGTTAAAGAATTCTTTATTATAAACCTGCCAATCATCGTTAGTAACAAGCATACTGTAGAAATATTATGAGGTGAGAATAGTGTAATATGATCAAGTGAACGTGGTGGTGGCTCTTCTAACTCATGAAGTAATGCGAGCTCCTCTGTAAACAAATCCTCAAAAATTTGCTCATAATTCAATGGCACACTTGCACAAGTATCATCATATATAAAATCAGTATGTATCAATTCTTCTAATAGTATGAGCTCATCTTTGAATATTTGCTCAAATGAGGGTTCATTATTAGTGCAAGAGATCGAATGAGAGTGCAAACTGTGAATCATGTTGACCTCAATGAGGGAGCTCGTTGCGTGTTCATCCATATTAAATATGTTCAATTCCCAAACGATAACTTCATGAGACCACTCCTACAATCAATTATTGCATTTGATGTTGCAACGAATGGTCTACCCAAGATAACGGAAATTTGATTCCGTAAATTAGAGATTGGCTCAGTTTCTAAGACAATAAAGTCTACAGGAAAGATAAACTCGCCGACCTTAATGAGCACATCTTCAACCATACCAAGTGGTCTCTTGATCGAACGATCAGCTAGTTGTAATGTGACCTTGGTAGGTTGAAGTTTTCCTAACTCCAGTTGCTGATAAACAGTGTAAGGAAGTAAGTTGACACTTACCCCTAAATCAAGCAAGCCTTATCAAATGTACTGTTCCCAATAGTGCATGATATTGTAGGGGAGTCTGGATCTTTGTACTTGATAGGCAAGGAGTTAGAGAGGATATGTGATATATTTGCAGTAAGAAAAACTTTCTCAGGAACGTTTCTTCCTTGTTTCTTAGTACACAAAACCTTGAGGAAGTTAGTATAAGTAGGAACCTGTTGTATAATGTCAAGGAGTGGAATATTAACCTTTACCTGCTGAAATATTTTAAGAATCTTTTCTACTTGCGGTGAAGCCTTCCTAAACCGATTGGGATATGGTACTTTCGGCTTAGGAATAGGTTCTTCCAAATGATCATGTGACGATGATGGAAGTGATGGAGATGGTCGTGGAGAAATGGGTGGAAGAGATGATGTAGCCTGCGAGATAGTAGGAGTGGGATCAGGGGGCATGGCTACATTATTGTCCACTTGCTTGCCAGATTTAAGCGTGTGAATGGCATTCCATTGGTGGACATACGACTGATTGGAGTTTGAGGAACTGGCATTAGGGTTCATTATGGGTTGACTTGGAAAGGTACCCTGGCCACGTTCACTCATCTAACTCGCTAATTGTCCAACCTGTTGCTCTACATTCTTAATAGATTGAGAGTTCACGAGCAGTTGCTGACCTGTATTTTTAATAAAATCAGCTGACACTTTCATAAGATTTTGCATGTGTGTGTCAAGATTGGACATATGCGTGTCAAATTTGGAATGCGACTTGAGAAGATTTTCAACGTGCTTCTCAAGTGACTGAAGTCTCTTTTCTTGTTCAATATTAGACCCCTGTTGTGGATGTGAGTGGTTTTGTGCAGGTAGTCTATTCTGGTTGTTCCCATAATTTGAAGCATTTGGATGTTGATAAGCACCTACATTTGGTCTAGAGAACTGACCATTGGCTGGAGATTGCATGTTAGGATTAGGGGCCCCTTGATATTTCCCTTGACCCCATGATAGATTTGGATGATTCCTCCAGCCAGGATTGTATATAGGAGCATAAGGATTATTCATGGGTTGTTGATATAAGGCGTTAGCATGCTCAAGTGTGGGACCCATGGGATTCAATAATAATGGATACTCCTCCATAACATGATTCGGAGCTCCGCAATTAAAGCATGTGGGAATTTGAATTTAATTTACCTGACCCATCGGTGGAGCACTAGGAGTCTCCAATGCCACAATTCTCCTCATAAGGGCTGTAATCTTAGCTTCGGCAGTTATAGAGTTGTCGACGCTATGGATCCCACCCCTATGTGCAGAAGTTTATGCACTGGGTTTCTCAGTGGGACTCTCTCACTGCATAGTCTTCCACGATAGGTCCTCAAGAAAGTCCCATGCTTCATTCCCATTCTTTCTCATGAACTCCCCCTGACACATGGACTCAAAAAGTGTTTTGGATGTGTAATCGAATCCTTCATACACGATTTTACACAACCGCCACTTTTCTATAGCGTGGTGGGGGCACTGAGCTAATAAGTCCTTGAACCGTTCCAAATATTTCCAGAAGGGTTCTCCCGGCACTTAACGGAATTGATTAATTTGATTTCATATTCGTACCATCTTATGCGTGGGATAATACTTCTTAAGAAACACTATAACGAATTTATCCCAAGTAGTGATTGAATCAGTAGGCATACTGTACAACCACTTCTTGGCATTATCCTTAAGTGCAAAGGGGATGAATCGGAGCTTAATTGCGTCCTCCGATAAGTGTTGCAGTTTAATCATTACGCATACTTCCTGAAATTCACTGATAAAGAGATATGCATCTTCTGAATCAGAACCAGTGAATTTAGGAAGCATACTAATGACTGCGGCTTCAACTTATAATGACTACCCACTGCGTGTGGAAGTTTTATGCATGATGGAAGTGATGTGCGCAATGGGTAACATCGATCCTGAAGGATCGGGATCGGTTGGTCCATCTTTGCTCCCATGAACAAATCAGATCTCACAAGTCGACCAAATTGATCACGGGTCCAATGTGGCATGAACCAGCGACCATGAGTGTATGCGTGAATTTTCTAAACTAATGCAAGAAGTGGGGTGTAGTAGAGAGATAAAATGGTGGAATAGATATGATCAAATAAAAATGTGATTCCTACTGTTTCTAAATTTTTTTTTTGTATTTTCTTACAGAACCAGGGCCACAAAATATAGATATCAGGAAAGTTTTGTGGGGTTTTGTACCTGAAGGGCCGCCAAATAGCGGTTGTTGCCGCTGATTGGCGACCAAAGCAGAGAGTCTTGGACTCTGCTTGCTTCAGTGCACTTCCAAGCAGATGAAGGACAATTAATTGATGACATGCTTTAGCTAGCAAATGCTCGCGTTAGTTAGTCAGAAGACTTGGTCGAGGATAGTGAAGCTAGGGCAGTGAATGATGAGCTATTGATGTGATAAATTACTGCAAGCGCATAGTATCAGTCTACAAAATTACATCGAAGACCCTATAAAAAT
Source organism: Dracaena cambodiana (assembly GCA_036321105.1). Lineage (NCBI taxonomy): Eukaryota > Viridiplantae > Streptophyta > Magnoliopsida > Asparagales > Asparagaceae > Dracaena > Dracaena cambodiana. The sequence continues at coordinate 36,656,993 of JAYEPQ010000006.1, forward strand.
ATCAACATTTTAAGGTCCCACATTGCCACCAAATGGTGACTATTGCCGCCAATTGGCAGCAAAACAGTGAGTTCTGGGCTTCAACTCTCTTCTGCATGAAGCTTTGGCCTTGTTCCTTTAATTTGAATGACTGTATTTGATTTTGGTTCTCTGCAGTTTCATGTTCTTGTAGCTTTGTTTACCTTTAGCTCTTCTTGGACTTAATCCGTCTTTGAATTTATGCAATCTCCTTGTAGGAATAGGTCTAATTTGAAAAACACACTAAAAATACCCGAGTAGCATTATTTACATACAAAAATAGATAATATGGAGGCTATAAATATGCAATATATGACACTCATTATATTATCCCGTGCATACCTAAGATCATGACCAAAACATTAATCTCCCTTGAACTAATCATACTGTTAAGTGCTAGTATTATCCAGTGCTACCTGGGATCATGACCAAGAGGGTAGTCTCTCTTGAAAACAACTGCACCACTAAATGCTTGTATTATCCCATGTATATTGGAGATTATGGCCAAGACATTGGTCACTGTTGAGCCAACCACACTGCTAAGTTTAGTATTATCAAGTACATACCCGGGATCAAGGCCAAGACGTTGGCCTTCCTTAGACCAATGTCACCGCTAAGTGTTAGTATCCTTAAAATAGATATTGACAATATGAGGCCGATATAGTTGTGCCATAATATGTATTTCATTCCACCATTCAGTTCTCCTGTACCCCATTGTTTTTTTAACAAAGACAGTGGGTATATCCCCGTGTTTTATTAAATAGACTTAACGAAACGTACTATTACATATTAGATTGTCCGCCACTATTATGAGGCTGATGTCTTAATACATATAATAATTAATACAAGCTTCTGATTTTAAATTACATCTCCTAAGTTAAGCTTGAAATGGGACTTGCACTTCTTTGATCAAGACTACTCATTTGTCTGAGAGTTTCCCTAGTGGGTTCTACCACTTATAGATGCATCCTCTCCTCCCCATGCCCTCGTCCTCCCTTCCTTTTCCGCATCATTTTCTCTTGCAATGAGTGCTAGAAGGTCCAATCTCCTTCTTAGATCTCTTCTTTGTTGCACATTGTCCACGCTCTGAGTTTGAGAAAGAGATTGACTACCATGTCATGTTCATATGTCAACATAATTATTAATATGATGCAAAGTACATGTTGAAGGGTGTAAATATTTTGATGCAAAAATGTGATTATTTCTTTCAATCCAAATATTCCATAGAGATGATGCTATATATACTCCCATATCATTTTTTTATACACTCCCTCGAAGGCTCTCTTATGTCTTTTATATGTCTATACTCCTGCCCCCTCTCCACCTCCCTCCTTATGAATTGGGACCTTATCAAACTCGTGTGTGTGCATCGTAGGAATAGGTACTATATGTTTTCTTCTACTACTAGTCCATACTCATTGTTTTATTAATTTATTTGTTTAGGAATCAAATCACATCATAGGTGGTGTTATTGTAATGACCCTGTCAATTACCATTCACCAAGTCTCTCTCTCTAACCTTGCTTTATTTCATCAAAAAAATTTTATTCAATTTGGAGCTAATTATTCTTCTAACTAATTATGCTGATAGTAAAATTGTTATTTCATAGAAAGTGACTGTGAAGTACTCTGAAGCCATGTTGCATTAATGCAACTCATGCATACCACTCCCACCCCTCAACCTCTTGCACCAGCTCAAACTTGCCACATCCAACAATCTTTTCTATCCTTCCTTCTCCATCTTTCTTCCATATCTTCTCTTCTTCACTTCACTCTTGCAACAGAGCTAAACTTTGGACTTAGCTGAACCAAAAGAAACTTGGGACTCATCTTCAATTAGGCAAGAAATCATGTATCTTCATCAATGAATCATGCAACTATACTACATAGTTAGTTAGAAATTACTCTTTAATATATATGAATATAACTTTTAATCAAAAAACTTTTTCCTTTTTCTTTCACCAACAAGAAAAACAACTCTTGTGTCTCCCAATCCTAAGTTATTCGCCCCTACAAAGAGATCTAATTGTTAGCTCAGCTGATCTTAGTATAATGGACATAACTTTTGACTCACCATTCTAAATAAGTCTTTTCTTTTTTATTTATGTTAGAACTCGATTCTCTATAACTTCCCTTCTATTACCCTCACAAAATTTGACTCTAGTTTGGTCGAAATCCGAGTAGAAATCGATTTATTGCATTGCTGTTCTATGATGTCACTGCATATTCCTGAGGTATTTCGGTCATAACTTTTACTATAGAGCTCTAAATGAGTTGATTATAGTCTTATTAGAGAGATAATTCAATTATCTATAGTTTTTTATTGTCTGCTAACTCTGCCTCTAACCCCATTGAAGTTGAGTTCAAAGTTGGTACTTTTGCAAATGCAGATATACTATCACCTGGACACATCTTCATTTTTTAATCATAAATTTTGATATAGAACTCCAAATGAGTTGATTTTAGTCTCATTTGAAATAGAAATCAATTTTCATCGTTATATGACCTCTAATTCCATCTCTGACCCCACTAAAGTACCCTAAAAGTGAACCTTGTGCACAGATCTTAGCTCCATCAGATACTTAACTTCACCGAATACTTAGCTCTGCCAACCACTTAGCTCTGTTGGAAAGTTACCTCTGTCAGAAAGTTAACTCCGCTAGAACATTAGCTTTGTCGGGCACTTAGCTCTACCAAACACTTAGCCCCATTAAGTACTTAGCTCTTCCTAACACTGCTTAACTCCGCCAAAATTAGGGGCACTGCTTGCTTAAGGTGCAGTACAATCTCACTAAAATGCTCATAATTTTTTATCTACAACTTCGATTGAGCTGATTTTGGATTCATTTGAAAGAGAATTTAATGATCTCCAAATTCTAATGCAAACTATATATCTAATTCCCACTCTATCATATTAAAATCTTAACTTGATGATGAAGTTTTGCATTGCAGCAAGGTCTTGTATCATGTTTAATAAACCCATGATATCTTTTGATTCCGAACACTGATTGTAGGCTATCAAATCTACATTCGATGAAGTTTGTCAAAATCCATAGGTTAAGAGCTAACAAAAATGGCTGATTGGCTCCACCGAAGGATAGCCCCACTAGAAGCCAAGTTCACCCCGCCAATGAGTTTATTTCGGTAGAAGCTAAAAGAGAATTAACTCTACCAGATTAGGTTAGCTAGCTTCGTCAAAAGTTAAAAGAGAATTAACTCAATCAGATTAGTTTAGTTAGTTTCCAGAAGTTAAAAGAAAATTAACTTCGCCTGAGCAGGTTAGCTCTACCGATAAGGAAAGCTAACCTCACTAGAAGCAACCAGGAAATCTTATCGATTAATCTCGCCAAAGGGGATTCGAGCACATCTGATCATGGGCAAGTAACTACCATGTTCTTCGTAAATTGAGGGAATTGTTATGGTACCCTCCAACTATAAAAATGACGTTAAGCTTTGAAAGAAAGGCATAAAAAAACTCACTAAGAAAAGAAAAGAGAATTCGAGTGCTTCAACTTCTTGCTGGATTGTCAACAGAAGTAAAAAGGGGTTGTTCTGATTATACTTCCATTATGACATTCCCCAGAATCAAAAAGTCCAAAGATTGTAACCTTGCTTTGTTTGTACAAAAACTAAATCTCGAGTGTTGTAATTCAAATTCCAAACTACGTTGTGTTTCTATTCTCAATGGCAAACTTCAATTTTGACGTTGTAAACGACAAAAAAAAACTGGCAACTCTGTTGGGGAGTCACTCCTCTGTCATCGAGGAGTTCATGCCGCAATCCAGTAATGTAGCGGTGGACGCTATAGTCGATACCCTGGTAATCGAATTTGACTAGGCCAAATACGAGAAATTTTTCCACAACAACAACTCCATTCCTCCATCCAAGACTGGTTCTTTACGTAGGGTCAGGAGAGTAGAGGCCCGATCCACATCTACCGGTGGACTTACCTCTTCCATTGAAAGAAATCAACACAACAACACTGGTGCGACTATCCATATGGTAGGACTATTCCTGCCTATCCTGAGGTCAGTAGTGACTATTCTAGAAGGATCTGACTACTATTTTAAAAAGTTTCAGAGAAAAAAGAACTAGCTCATACAACAATCAATATGGTAGGACAGAAAAATTTGACACAGGGAGTGGCCAGTGCAGGCTCCTCCCCTGATGGTTACTCAAGCAATGATAGTGATGGAGTATACTGTCGCACCCAGTCCCAAGCTAGGTTAGCAAGCACAGGTCACAATGTTTTCACTCCACCCAGTGAATCGCAAGAAGGGGAGGATGATACCAACTAACATTCTGCATGCACATCATCTAAGATGGCATATTCGTCCTACCAGAGGAGTGTTTCTGTTGACGCCGCCGACGATGGCGTAGAAAGCCTTCTACAAAGACTCAAGACACAAGAAGAGTTACCCAAGGAACAACAAACACTATTTTGTATAACAGAAAGCAACCATGTATGCCATTTTGACCCAACTACAGTAGCTAGCGAAAACATCCCTAAACGAAAACCCAGATTCTGAGACTAATCAGGATCCAGAGGTAAAAACAAGATAGATAACGATCACAAGGATAAAGAAGATGAGTCTGGTATCCATATGAATGAGGGACTCGATAGGATTAAAGATAAAGTATTGGAGGACATTCAAACAAAATTGGATGCATTAACTCCCAAGGAAGTCCTGTAGAAGATGGGAGCCACGTGTCCATACCCTCCTGAATGGGACTTAATCCCTTTTATCGATAATTATCGAACTCCGACCATTGTCAAATACTACGAGAAGGGATCCCCAAATCAACACATTTACCATTTCCATTCATTAATAGGAAATGTTATGGGAAATATGCACTCATGGCAAATGTTGAGGTTCAGTTCCTCCCTCGTTTTTATGATGATGACACCAAAGTATCTAGGCCCACATTGATTGAAGAAAAGTAAAAGAAAGGAGAGGCAGTGAAAGACTTCATTGAAAGATCTAGAAATCTATCTTTAGATGTCCTGAAGGAATGCCTCTGTCCATATTACTACAAACATGTAAGCATAATCTACGCACCGAGATTGAATCCATCATGAGTGATGTTCGGGCCCATACATGGAAAGAGCTTCAAGGACAAGCCAAAATCATTGGAAAATCAATTTTGAGACTTTCGACAGAAGATAAGGGTAAATAGAGAGCTGAATCCACTTCAACATGGCCACCTTTTAAGTTCAAAGGTAAGAATGTGTTGGTGGTAGATATCCCAACGGAACCTAAGAAGAATCCACCGCCTCGATAATATACTTCTGTGGCCCAACAAACACAAAAGAAGTATTCATTTAAGAATAATTAGGTGAGTGAAATCTTCAATATGCTGGTCAAAAATAATAAAATTGAGTTATCTAAACCTAAGAGACTAGAAGAGCTTCGGCATACTAATGACCCAAAATATTGTCATTACCACAGAATAATAAGCTATCCCATTAAGCATTACTTTATCTTGAAAGACAAGCTTCAAGCCTTAGTGGAAGCAGATGTACTTCGATTAAACAAAGAAAAGAAGAAAGTTAGTATGAATATGATGTCAATGCAATTTGTAAGAGACCTAGCAGAGGCTAAGATGCCCATTGGAGTTCTAGTTTCCAAAGTAATGACAAGGATCATTTACATGGATCCAGATCACCAACAATCCAAAAGATTGACTTTCATCCTAATCGGACGAGAAGAAACAACGTGGGTTCACCCTGACCTAGTTGAGGACGATTGTCACTTTGAAAAGAAAGTGAATAATAACCAGGGTTTCTAAGTTTTATCTCTTATGCCAAGTGGTTACCACACTTCTGCTTGCTTACTGACTGACTCTGACAAAGAGCAGATTATTTTTATGATAGAGACTACGTCTCCGGCCGGTACTTGGTTAGGTAAATAATACCTGAAGCAATACAATACAATTAACCCTGATAATCATCAGTCAGATCCCTCTAAGGACTCTGTTACTTCTGCATTAGCCCCTGAACCTTCTTCTGATAAAAGTAAATCTAAGGAGATAAGGTTTGAGAAGTCCTTGAGAAAACGGGCTACGGAAGATCTTTTGACCCCATTCAAATTTGACATCATGGTGCAGTTGGCGAATATTCCTACCCGAATCACCATACATGAGCTATTGTACCTATTCAAAGAAACCAAAAATGTTCTCCACGAAGCATTGGCTGATTCGAAGACATTTCTCACTCAGGTCCCTCCACCCATAAATGAAAGGTGTTGCTGTTTCCATCAAGTTTCCTCTCTACCTAACATAACCTTCTCATCCGAAGATATGTTGGTGAAGAATTCTAGTCACGACCGACCATTATATTACACAGGTTATAACGGATCCATAAAAATTGATCGATCCGAGTTTAGCATTGAGTATCATGTTGGTGCGCTTGATGTAATTTATGTGCATATCAATCTACAAGCTGTTACTACCACCACTACAATCCATGGTTTCAACACACAAAATAGCCGACTTGTTAGAAAAATTTGATTGAAATGTCAAATTGGGGATCTCAAGACAAGGTTACTTGCCACGTCATAGATGATAATACATCCTACAATTTATTGCTAGGAAGGCCATGAATACACTCCAACCTCATTGTCCCTTCATTAATGTTTGAAGTACGTGGACACACAAGGGGTGATCAAAATGGTCTATGCAAAAAGATAACCTTTTAAGGGAGTTTAAAATTATTTTACTAATGTTGTGCTGTACAAAGATGAACAAGAGGATGAGACAAATGGCAAGATTGAAGTGGATGCGAAACCCGACGATAGTTCCAAAAGAGCTTCTATAGAGTTGAACCCTCTTGTAATAAAATTAAGTGATGTAACATCAACCCTGATGTCTATATTGAAGGCGAATGAGTACTCAATGAAAGTTTTACATTTGAGTATCTCTTGTCTAGTTCTACTGACGCAACTGATAGTGAAGAGACTTTAATAAAAAAAACTCAACAAAACACTGATATTATATATATCGATACACTCAAGTTCACCAAATAACTGACTAATAGAGGATTCTAACGATGCCATGTTTATTGTACGATCCAAAAGTAATCAGCCCCCAATTGTCTTTTGCAAATCTACTGCCAACCTGAAACCTAACCCTAGTAGTACTAAAGACAAATCGGACATCCCGTAGTTTGATCATTATGGGCCAAATTCCCAAAGACTCATGGAAATGATCAGGTACGACATCACAAAAGGGGAAAGGTTGTGTTTTAATCAAGGAAGAAGAATCCCTCTACAACCATGTATTCCTAAAGGGAAAAACTTGGATTATTACAGCAAAAGTAAGCATGGTTTAGGGTATACTTCTTTTGAAATTGAGATTAATGTAATACATGAAAATTCCTCAGAAAGCACAAACTTACGGTCGTCATCATCACCTGATGCAGATTCGGAATACGGTTTGAGTGAACTTTTCGAACACTTATCAGCAAATATGGCATATGTCTCCCTTGGTGCACATGAAGAAGAAGTAAAGACAACCCTTTATTGTGGGCTCAGAAGATGGACGCCTAGTGGGAGATAAAGTTTGAGCAATAGGAACCTCCTACTTATGATCAAGTTATCCAAGTAAACATGGGGAGTGGTTAAAATCCAAAACCTATATTTATGAGCTAAGATTTAGGCTAGAATGAGTTGCACAATTTGATCGAGCTCAATCGCGAATACATGGATGCCTTTGCATAGAACTATAAAGATATGCCAGGAATCCAAAAAATTCCCAACATTGTCTCAATATTCGAAATAATGTTAAATCGGTGAAACAACAACAGCGAAAGTTCAAACCCAAAATGCAATAAGTGATTGAAGCCGAAGTCAAGAAACTAAAGACTTGCGGATTTATTCATGTAGAACAACATCTCGACTGATTGGCCAACATCGTACCAGTCATGAAGAAAATGGAAAAGTTAGGGTTTGCATTGACTACAGAGACTTAAATGATGCCTATTTGAAAGACGAATTCTCTCTTCCAATCACAAAAGTTATCACAAATAACACATGCGGTCTCAGAAGAATGTCTTTCATGGACGGCATTTCTGGATACAACAAATCAAAATGTATCCTGATGATGAAAAGCATACATCCGTGCGAACACCGCAAGGGGTGTATTGTTACATTGTAATGCCTTTTGGTCTAAAGAATACAGGAGCCACATACCAAAGGGCTATGACAACCATCTTTTGCAATCACTTACAAAAAATTGTGAAATGCTATGTTGGTGATATTGCGGTGAAGAGTTAGAACAAAGATGATCATGTTCAAGACTTATAGATAGTATTTGACTTAATGAGGATGCATAAATTAAAAATGAATCCTACAAAATCCTTTATGGGGGGTGTCAACTGGGAAATTTTTACGGTTTGTGGTAACTTCCAAAAGAATCCATTTAGACCCGAACAATGTAAAAGCAATCTAAAACATGCAACCCTCAAGAAACATTAAATAATTGAGGGGCTTATAAGGGTGTCTAGCATACATCCGCTATTTTATTGCTAATTTAGCGGGAAAGTATTAGCCATTCTTCAAATTAATGAAAAAGGCATATCTTTGTATGGGACACTGAATGATAGAAAGCTTTTGAGGATATTAAGGAATATCTGATTAATCCACCGGTGTTGGAGATCTGATTTCTGACAGACCATTTCTCCACTATGTTAGAGCAATGGACCATGCCTTAGGACCTTTGCTGGCTCAAACTAATGAAAAAGAACATGAGCAAGTGATTTTCTATCTCAGTCAAACAATGATTGGTGCTAAACACATACACACTCCAATAGAAAAAGAGTGTCTACCTTTAGTCTTTGTCGTTCAGAAGATGAGACACTACCTGGTAGGAAAATTACCCATGTAATAGCCAAGGTAAATCCTCTGAAAATATTAATGATACAACCAGGTTTGTTGAATTCGAGGCTAGCTAAATGGGCACTGCTATTGTCACAATATGATATGAAGTCTGTGCCTCAAAAAGCAGTAAAATGACAACGTATAGCAGATCTTCTGACTAACCACGCAGTACTTGAAATTCCAAATTGTACAAAACCATTCCAGACGAGGTAATGACAACTAACTCTACTTGACAAGATGAAGCCTAGCAAATGTTCTTCGATGGTGCCATGAGAATGGGACCGAGGGGAAGAGTCATTGTTGGAGCGGGGATAGTCATTATATCCCATAAAAATGACATCTTGCGTTATTCATATTTTCTGGTAGAGCCATACTCAAACAATGTGGCCGAATATAATGCTTTCATTGTTGGAATGCAAATAGCCGAAGAAATGGGGATAAAATACCTTGAAGCCTATGGTGACTCAAAGTTAGTGATCAGTCAAGTTAAAAGTGAATATGACGTAAGGAATAGACTTGATTTCATACCATCAAGCTACAATATCGTTAAAAAATTATTCTAAGGATTCTTCATCGACTATGTATCCCAAGGAAATAATACACATGCAGATATTTTAGCATCTCTGGCAGTTACCTTAGTGCTACCACCTAAATAGGACGAAGAATCTCGTCACTAGTCGAAATTTATATCACCCAAAACAACCCTTGGAAATTAGCAAAGGTAGCAAGCCAGGCCTGAAAAATAAAATAGTCTATGAAGCCTCATCAAGATTGCAACCTAGGGATTGGAGATTTTCTTTTTATAGACTTTTGTGCTTTACGGCATTCTACCTTAAGACTCAAAAGAAGCTATCTCCATTAAAGAAGAGCAAGTCGTTACTTCTATAGCACGGCTATCAAACAATTATATTGAAGGTCATACGATGGGATTTTTCTCAGTTCCATATCTCGTAAAGAAGCATATATGACGTTACGAAAAGCCCATGACGGCATATGTGGGGCCCACCAACCTGGATCCAAACTTTGGGATCGGTTGCGAAGAATGGGTCATCCTACTTACATCCTACTATCGCATCATGGCCATTTGAAGTATGGGATATTAATGTAGTTGGACCTATCTCCCCTCCTTTGTCAAAAGATCATCGGTATATACTTACGATCATCGATTACTTCTCTAAGTGGTTAGAAGCAATAGCACTGGAAGAAGTAAAAGTCTCTGACATAGTTAAATTCATAAAACACAATGTTATTTACAAGTTTGGCATTCCACAAAGGATAGTCTACAATAATGGACCCCCATTTCTAAGCCAAGCATTCTACAAGTTATGTGACAAACTTAAAAATCAAAAGTATTGCATCGATAGCTTACAACTCTACTGCAAACGGTCTAGTGGAAGTATTCAATATAACGATGATCAAAATATTGAAGAAACTCATTCAAAAAAATAAACGAGATTGGCATGAAAATTTGGTTGAGTGCTTATGGGCATATCACACAACTGTACGAACTCCTACTTATGCAACTCCATTCTCTTTGGTGTATGGCTGTGAAGCAGTTTTGCGTTTAGAAATCCAATTATCATCATTCCATACTGCCTTGGCATTGGAGACTACCAAAGATAACCATAAATTGTGCCTTCAGGAGTTGGAAGCGTTAGATGAGAAGAGGCTTCAAGCTCAACAATGCATCAAACTTTACCAAGCCAGAATCTCCAAATCTTTTAACAAAAAAGTTAAAGAATGGGTATTTAAACAAGGGGATTTAGTCTTAGCAATATGGCACCCTATCATCCACAAATCCAAGGCAAATTTCAACCAAAGTGGGAAGGACCCTTCGAGGTAAAATTTGTCTACTCTAATGGAATTTACAAATTAGCAAAACCTAATGGTGAAGTTCTAATGGTGCCTGTTAATAGAAAATTTCTCAACAAGTATTACCCTGAGAAATCTTTAGTCAAGGGTAATAATAAATTTTTCTTTTAACTTGCTCGGTTGGGAATTTCGGACCAATACCCAAGTAACCCAAAAAGTGGAATTAAAATAAATGAGTCTAATGCCTCTAAAGCAGTGGATAGAGAGAGATTTTGACCTTTAAGCCCAAAAGAACCTATTGCCAACTCATCACGTCAAGGTGAATGACATGGCTAGCCCAATTCAAATGGTAGTTGGTAAAGACACCTCAAATCCATTTATAACTGGGGGTTTGCTACAAACTTCATAAAAATGTTTCTAGTGCAAATTCTGTTCAACGAAGCATCTGGACACACCAATGTACAAAATAAACTATTAATTGGTCAAGCACCATGCTTACGTTGCATCCCTGGGCATAAATACTATAAATTTTTGTCAAGCTCCTTCTATGATAGATGCATCGGCAAAAAAATGACCAAAATTATACCCGAATAAAATTAAATCCACAAAATTTATTAAGCTACCATTAAACCTCTTGCTAATAAAAATTAGCTAAGTCCTCTTAGTTCAATATCATACTTCTAAAGGACTCTGCATGCATTGTCAGAAATTTAAAAGTAATAATAACCTGACAATTAAAACTCATTGAAAGTTTGAAAATACACTTTTAATGCCACAATGGAGTTCTGACACATAGATAATAAAACATATCTCTAGCAGTCCAAAATATCCATGAAGATTAAGTTCAACATGAAACCTATGGGCAAAAATAATGTTAAATAACAATTTCAATATGAGACCTCTAGCCAACATAACAAATTACAGTTCAATATCAAACTTCCGATCAGCCAAAGTCAGCTTGCTAAAAAATTAATAATAAAATAAATAATCCTCAAACTGTGATAATAAAACTTAGCCAATTAAAATTTCTATTGAGGCCTTTATTTGAAAGTCTTCTAGTGCTCTTCAAATAGCTACTTGTTCACTTCGTCTTCAATGGTAGCCTTAATCTCCGTCATGATCACCATCTCTTCAGGAGATCTAGAAAAGAGACTATTTGTTTGGATCTAGTTCACTTCTCTCTTCCAAAATCTTCTAGCGGGCTTCGTTAGATTCATTAAGGCGTTCCTGTACCTCTTCACTGCTGGCCATCATGGCATTCAGTCTGGACTCCTATTCATGGATCTCTTTTAAAATCTCCTCTAAAATTTGGCATGAGTCAGTAATCCGGTGATTGAGGTTAGCAATCTCTAAGTCTTTCACTCGGATCTCCTGGTTAGCAAGTTGATGGGTTCGCTGAACATCCTCCAAAAATTTGGCAACCAATTCTCGTTGTTGGATTAGCCTCTTCCTTTGTTGCTGAAGCTCTCGTGTTAGGCGCTCTTTAAATATGTCCACCAAAAGAGTCATGGGATCTGCATGAAAAAATTTCCAACCACTTGCTGAGCATATGAAAGCCTTAACATACTTCTCAAATGGAGCTGCTGCTTTATGCCCTACCACATAGCTAATTGACATATAAGAGCTGGCCAGTTTGTCTCCAGTGGGCTCCAAGGGAATCAAACCATCCCTCAGAACCTCATCCACATAGTTTTGCACCGTATCATAGAATGTGAAAGTAATCTTTTTCAAATAATCTTCACTGACTTTACCCCCACAAAGGTGACGAAGCTGAAGGAGCGGGGAACTTGAAAGGGGGAGTAGCGGATATTGCTGCAAAGACTGGAAGATCCCAAATACTAGCGGTCAAAGGTGGTTCCTGGGTAATCCTTCGTGAAGGAATGGGTGATTGCCAAGGCCTCAAACCGAGTGAAGAAGGCGGTGCAGAAGCAGAATGTACTTTAGACACAATGGGGGTTGCCACACCGGTAGATGGAACAAAATCCAACCCCGAATCCTGGATTAGGGGTGCTACCGTGATCATGTTTCTCTGAGGTGTCAATGAGGCCACTAAAAGAAAATGGAAGAAGGATAAAAAATTTATTAGCTAGACGTGCAGTTGAACAGAAGTTCAGATAACATGACGTTAACCCTCGTGAGAGAGGAAGTGTGGAACCACAATCCCAAAACAGATGACGTACCAAGTAAATGGTCAGGATCAAGATCCTGCCAAATGATTGCTATGTTTCCTAAACGTGAAAACCATGGAACGTGAAATAGAGTAAGTTCTGATAATACGCAAGGTGAGAGAAACGACACATGAAAGCAGCGACACGCGTGATAAGTATCAGGGTTTAAATAATACTTGTATATTATGACTGCAAGTAATAGGCAAATATGATGGAGTAGCAGAACTAAATGAAAAAATATATTCATTAAAAGATACAAGTCGGTAGCTGAAGTGCGAACGACTGTACAAAGATCCGCAAAAACCTTATTAACTTGGGCACTATCCCCTTTAAATGTTGAATTAGGTGGTGTTATGAAACCTTGGCCATCATTGTCAATGGTCATTAGTGTCCTGACATCTTCAACCAAAGCATAAGTTTAATCATTGCCAACTTGACTGGAAGATGCTTGCATATCCTCGGATGTTAAAGCGAATTCTCCAGGCACTACTGAAACCTCCGCTAAAGACGTTGGATCAAAATGTAGAGAGTCCGGGAGACTAGGATCAGAAATAGCCGCACTAATACCCAAAATGTAGATGGGAGAATTAGTAGATAAGCTGGAACCCTCTTACCCTGCAAAGTTTGGCAACACAAGGTTGGAAGGCTGTTGAGAAGCGGAGATATCAGAGATATTTTCTTCCTAAGGATCCCGGGGCATATTGTCACTTGATAGCTGATAAGTGCCATATATTGCATATTTATAATCTCTATATTATCTATTTTTATATATAAATAATGCTACTCAGGTATTGTTAGTGTGCTTTTCAGGAATTTTAATCGTACAAGGAGATGGCATGAAATCAAAGTCGAAGTAGGAAATCAAAGTATGAAAAGTTACTAAAGTGGGCAAGACTGCGAGACTACGATGTTGTAGAGACTTAAAGTCAAATACAGTCAGGAAACCTAAACTTACAAGACAAGATCTTCACGTGGCAAAAATTCATGAATTTGTCAAATAAACGGACCGCTATTTAGCGGTTGTTACGGCTATTTGGCTGCCCAATGTGGGCCTGAAAATCCAAGATATTTCCCGTAGCTTCGTTGTAATCTTGTAGTTTCACAATTGTATTAGAATTAGGGTTTGATTTCCGAAACCTATATATTGGCCGTATCCTTGTATTCTAAAAAAATCCTAAAGTTTTGTACTCATTTTTAAATCAATAAAATTACGGCTCTGCTGAAGGGGTGGCGGCCACAATACCGTGCTCCAGAGGTAAGCCATTGCTTTTAATTCTTTATTTTCTTTCTAGATAGATTTAATTGCTTTCTAGTATAGATTTATTCGCTTTCTAGATTAGATTTTATTTGCTTTCATGAATAAAAATTTTGTTTATTAAAAATATGAGTAGCTAATTAGTTTAGCTCTAGGATGTAGATGAAGTTAGGATCCACCATGTAATTGCTTTCTAATATTTTTCTTCTTAAATAAAATTAATAAAGACATGATTTTTCTTTAAAAAGATTAAAATACAAGAACTCGAAAATTAAAACTTTGATATGTTATACTTGAATTAGGTTTCTTAATAGCCTATGCTTAGTTAGGGTTTGGGGTTGTTGATTTTATTTTTTTCATTAAATTATCTAAAGATTTAGTTTGTTTTTATGAAAAGTAGTATTTTTGATGAGTTATACTTGCACACCACTTGATAGCTCATACTTAGGGCATTTTAAATAAAAATTAAACTAAAAAGATTGAATTTTGATGATAGAAGGAACTAATAGAAGTAACAATATGGTTGGAAATTAGTGGATTCTAGATCCTAGGCTATTTAGATTAACTCAAGTTCAAACTAGAATCTTTTGTTAGTCCGCTAGACTAAGGAAAGAGTAAGGAATGCAAAAATATCTTAGATCCCTGTGGGACGACCTGTACAGCGCTGATTAGGGTTTGATACTCCGAGGCCTATATATTAGTTGTGTCCTTATAAATTAGGTTTTTTTATGTAATTTCTTGTGCACTTTGTGATTAATAATGATTAGGGTTTTGCCCAAGGGGTAACGGCCGCCATACCGAGCTCCAGAGGTGATTCCATTGAGTTTAGTGCTTTCTAGTGAGTAGTGATATTTCCTTTGTTTTTTAAATAGATTTAATCACTTTCAAGTGCAGATCTTTAATTGCTTTTTAGGAAAAATAGGATTTTTACTTGCTTTCTTGAATAAAAATAAGATCTTGATAATTAGGAGTATGAGTAATTAATCCACTTAGTCGTAAGATGTAGATGAAACTAGGGATCAACCTCACATATTAATCTATTTGTATTCTTTCTAAAATAAAAATAAAAAAGATAGAATTTTTGTATGAAACAATAAAAATACAAGAACTCGTGGATTAAAACTTTGATAGGTTATACTTAATTTAAGTATTTTGATAGCCTATGCTTAGTTAGGCTTTGGAGTTGTTAGTTTTTATTTGTTTTGTTGAATTAATCTAATGATTTGATTTATTTCTAAGAAAAGTAATTTCTTTGATGGATTATACTTGCCCATAACTTGATAGTTCATACTTACGATGTTTTAAGTAGAAATTAAACTAAAGATTAATTTTTTATGAAAGAAAAAATATGAAATCGATAATATTTGATTGTGAACTAGTGGATTCCATATCTTAGGCTAATTAGAATAACAAAATATCAACCTAGAACCCATAATTAGCTCGTTAGAATAATAGGATTAGCAAGATAGCAAAACACCTTAGATTCTCGTAGGAAGACATGTTTGTGCTACAACTAACACTATGCGCTTGTAGTAAATTTATCACATCAAGTTTTTGGTGTCGTTGCTCGGGATCGATGGTGTTTACTTGCTTTTTCTAACGTTCTATGGGTTAACAGTGTGTGTTGAGTGTGCAGGGACCAGAAAGTGCAGATACAGGAAGGCAAAAAGGATCAGAAGAGCTACAGAGTTGCGATGCAAAAATCAGAGAGACAATCTCTCTGATTATGCCGCTAATTGGTAGCAAGAACCGCCAAATAGTGGCAACTCAGGTATTTTTTCACCCATTTTCTCTCCACTACTATATTTTGGGTCTCTGGTTCTGTAAAAAAGTTCAAAAAATAAAAAAAAGTAGAAACAGTAGGATTACGTTTTGTTTCTTTGATCATATTTTTTCCACTGTTTTATCTCACCACACCCCACTTCTTGCATTAGTCTAGTAAACTCACACATCCAGTCATGGTCATTGGTTCATACCACATTAGACCCGTGATCAATTTGGTCGACTTGTGAAATCAGATTTGTTCATGAGAGACAAGATGGACTAACCGATCCCCATCCTTTAGGATCAATGTTGCCCGTTACCCACATCACTACCATCATACATCAAACTTTCACACACAGTGGGTAATCACTATGAAATAAAACCACAGTACATAGCTTCCTAAATTTACTAGTTCTGATTCTAAGGATGCATATCTCTTTATTAATTAATTTCAAAAGTGTGCGTGATGATTAAACTGCAACACCTGTCGGAGGACGCAATTAAGCTCCACTTTATTCCATTCACTCTTGACAATAATGCGAAGAAGTGGTTGTACAGTATACTTGCTGATTCAATCACTACTTAGGATGGATTCGCTACAGTTTTTCTCAAGATGTATTATCCCATGCACAGGACGGTAAAAATTCAAAATCAAATTAATTAATTCCGTCAAGTGCTGGGAGAACCCTTCTAGAAATACTTAGAACGGTTCAAAGATTTGTTAGCTCAGTGCCCCCACCATGCGATAGAAAAGTGGCAGTTGTGTTAAATCGTGTACGGAGACTCGATTACACATCCAAAACACTTCTTAAGTCCATGAGGAGGAGTTTATGAAAAACAATGAGAATGAAGCATGGGACTTTCTTGAGGACATTTCATGGAAAATAATGAAGTGGGAGAGTCTCGCTGAGAAACCAAATACATCAATTTCTACAAATAAGGGTGAGATCCATAGCGTTGATAGCTCGATACCTACCGAAACTAAAATTGTAGCCCTTATGAGGAGAATTGAGACATTGGAGACTCCTAGAACTCCACCGATGGGTCAAGTCAATCAATTATAGGATCCCACATACTTCAATTGCAGAACTCCAAATCACGTTATGGAGGAGTGTCCACTGTTAGTGAATCTCATGGGTCCGACACTTGAGCAGGCGAACTCCTTATATCCAAGACCTAAAAATAATCCATACGCTTCTACATACAATCCTGGTTGGAGAAGCCACCCAAATCTCTCATGGGATAAGAGTATTATCAGGAAACCCCCCAACTCTAACATGTAGCCTCTAGCTACTTGTTAGTTTCCTAGAAAAATTATGGGTATCTATCAACATCCAATCACCATGAATCAAGGAAATAACCAGAATAGACCACCTACATACAATCAATCACATCCATAACAGGAGTCTAACAATGATCAAGAAAAGCGACTCCAATCATTTGAGAAGAACGTTGAAAATCTTCTCAAATGTTCGTCCAACCTTGACACACATATGTAAAATCTCATGAAAGTGTCAACTAATTTTATTCAAAGAACATATCAGTACTAGCTCATGAACTCTAGACTATTAAGAACTTAGAGCGACAGGTTGGACAATTAGTAAGTCAAATGAGTGAACGTGGTAAGGGTACTTTTCCAAGTCAACCCTTAACAAACCCTAACGCTAAATTCTCTAACTCCAATCAGTCGCATGTCAATCAAATTAATGTCATTCAGACGCTTTGCTCTAGCAAGCAATTGACAATTATGTAGCCATGTCACCTGATTCTACTCCTAGTGCACAGCAGGCTACACTCTCTGATTCCACGATTATATCGTCACCCCATACTTCACCATCATCATCACGATCATCCTATGATCCACCCACTAGCACGGCAGAGGATTCTGACCCCTTTGAATTTGAGCCTCCTATTGACCATACTCATAAGCCGAAGGCTCCCTATCAAAATTGACTAAAGAAAAAATTTTCTCAGATTGAGCACATCCTTGAGTTATTCAAACAAGTTAAGGTCAATGTTCCTCTTCTCGATACAATCCAGCAAGTATCTACTTATGCAAAATTCTTAAAGGATTTATGCACGAAGAAGAGAATGATAAATATTCCAAAGAAAGTCTTCCTAGCTGCTAACATCTCTAGTATCCTTCTCAGTCAGTACCTGTTAAGTACAAAGACTCTGGAAGTCCTACTGTCTCCTGCACCATAGGAACTACAGTGATTAAAAGGGCCCTACTAGATTTAGGAGCAAGTATCAAATTGCTTTCTTATTTAGTATACCAACATTTAAGATTGAGAGAGTTAAAACCTATAAAATTTACGTTACAGCTAGCCGATATGTCTGTAAAGAAGCCTATGAGAGAGATTAAGGACATTTTGATTAAAATTAGGGAGTTTATTTTTTTTTAGTCAATTTCATAGTTCTCGAGACTCAATCTGTGGTGGATCCACAATATTATATCCCAGTTATTTTGGGACGACCATTCCTAACCACTTCTAATACTGTTATTAACTGCCAAATTGGATCGATGAGACTTTCCCTTGGAAACATAACACTTGAATTGAACATATTCAATCTAGGACGCCAACCAAGTGATCCACATGACGAGCCTCTAGAGATGAATATGATCCAAGGATTATCTAGTGAGCACCAAGTGGACGAATTCTTTGATGAGCAGGTTTAGTTGATGAGAGCTTATTCTTGGACACGCTCGATAAGTCATCTAATTACTTCCACTTGATGGAAACTTCCACCTAAGCCATTGATGACTAAACCACAAGTTCAATTACAACCATCTATTGAGTGTCCACATGAGATTGAGATGAAAACCCATCTGAGTCATCTCAAGTATGCTTTTTTGGGTGAACACGATACACTACCAATCATTATCTCTGCAGATTTTACTGAAGCTTAGGAGGAAGTACTCATATCAGTGTTGAAAGCACATACGAAAGGCATAGGCTAAAGTATGACCGATATAAAGGGGATTAGTCCATCTATAGTGCAGCATAGAATTTATTTACTGGATAATGCACAACCTATAAGAGATCCTCAGCGTAGGTTGAATCCTGTAATGAAAGAAACTATGAGGAAGGATATTTTTAAGTGCCTTGACAATTGGATCATCTATCTTATCTTTGATAGTGTATTGGTGAGCCTGGTTCAAGTAGTGCCTAAGAAGTCCAAAATCACTGTAGTCAAGAATGATGCAAATGTGCTTATTCCAATGCACATGTAGACGGAATGGTGAGTCTGTATCGATTATAGAAAGCTAAATGTTGCAACTAAAGAGGACAACTTCCCCTTGCCTTTCATTGATCAGATGTTAGAACGGTTGGCCAGACATGAGTTCTATTATTTCTTAGATGGATACTCTGGCTAAAAGTAAATCCACATTGCTTCAGAGGATCAGAAAAAGACCATATTCACATGTCCATTTGGCATCTTTGCATATAGACGCATGCCCTTTGGGTTATCCAATGCACCTGCCACATTTCAAAGGTGCATGGTGAGTATTTTCTCTGACATAGTTGAACAATTTCTCAAAATCTTCATGGATGACTTCTCCATCTTCGGAGATTCATTCCAAGAGTGTCTACATCACTTAGAATTAGTCCTCATACGCCGTCATGAGAAACACCATTCAATTGGGAAAATGTCATTTCATGGTCAAAAATGGCATAATGCTAGGGTATGTCATCTCGAAGAATGATATTAAGGTTGACAAAGCCAAGGTGGACCTCATCATAAATCTTCTACCTCTACGATTAGTGAAAAATATAAAATCCTTCCTTGGTCATGTTGGATTCTACAGAAGATTTATCAAAGACATTAGCAAAATTGCTAGGCCTTTGACACATCTACTGGCCATGAATGTGCCATTCAATTTCACACCCGATTGTCTTAGAGCATTTAAACAGCTCAAGAAGGCATTTACTACCACTCCTATCATTGATGCACCAGACTGGAGTCTGCCCTTTGACCTTATGTATGATGCATTTGATTATGTTATTGGTGTCGTCCTTGGACAACGTATTAATAAGTAGCTATATGTGATTTACTATGCAAGTATGCCTAGTTGACCTACACTACCACAGAGAAAGAGTTTCTGGCAGTCGTCTTTGTGCTTAAAAAGTTTTGTTCCTACTTGATTGGATCACGGATTATAGTATACACTGATCATGTTGCTTAGAAATATCTATTGACCAAAAAAGATGCAAAATCAAGGCTCATTCGATGGATCCTCTTGTTATAAGAGTTTGATCTTGAGATTTTAGATAAGAAAGGTGCTAATAATCTAGTACCTGATCATTTATCTCGCCTGTCCAGTGCTCCAACTAATTCTTACTCCATAAATGAATCATTTTCTGATGAGCAATTACTTGCATTAACGAGTGAACCATAGTTTGCCGACAATGTGATTTATCTTGTGGCCAAAGAGATTCCATCCCATTGATCCAAGCAAGACCGATATAGATTCATATCCCAAGTAAAATTCTTTTATTGGGATGAACCATATCTATTCAAATATTGTTCAGACCAGATCATACGTCGATACATACCTGATGATGAGATTCAAAGTGTCCTCTCCTTTTGTCATGATCTTGTTTGTGGAGAACACTTCGGTCCCAGGAAAATGGTCGAAAAGGTGTTGCAGAATAGTTTATATTGACCAACTCTTTTCAAAAACGCTATGGAATATTGCAAAACATGCACATGATGTCATATCATAGGCAAAATTTCACGGTACAATATGATGCATTTGCAACCTATCCTTGAGGTCAAGATATTCGATGTATGGGGTATAGACTTTATGAGACCATTACCCAACTCATTTTGAAAACCAATACATATTGGTCGTTATGGATTATATTTCCAAAATGGGTAGAGGTTATTGCCGCAAAATCGAATAATAACAAAATTGTTGTCAAGTTCTTGAAAGAGAATATCTTTCTCGATTTGGCAATCCTCGAGTTATCATTAGCTATAACAGTACACATTTCACTAATAGATCATTTGAGGTGCTCATGTGGAAATATTCCATTACCCACAAGTTAGCTACACCGTATCATCCACAAACTAGTGTGTAAGTGGAAGTTTCCAATTGTCGAATAAACTAATTTTGGAGAAGACGATGCAACACAACAGAAAAGATTGGTCATGTAAACTAGCGGATGCATTATGGGCTTACCATACTACTTACAAAATCAATCTAAGCATGTCTCCTTATCGTTTGATATTTGGAAAAACTTATCATTTATCAGTGAAGGTTGATCATAAGGCTTTATGGGCCATTAAGTTACTTAATTTTGAGCTCGAAAAAATCGGCGAGTAAAGGAGGCTACAGCTCAATAAGCTAGATGAGATTAGGAGGGATGCGTGTGAGAATTCTAAGATTTATAAAGAGAAAACAAAAGTGTTTCATGACAATGAGATTATTCGCAAGTCATTTACACCAGGACAGAAAGTTCTCTTATATAATTCGATACTACACTTATTTCTAGGAAAATTGAGATCACGATAGAATGGACTGTACATAGTACGGGCTGTGCACCATCACGGTGCCATTGATCTCGAGGACCATAAGAATAATAATTTATTTAAAGTAAATGGTCAAAAATTAAAATTGACTTTAGAGACTCGAGCGAGCGATAATGCAGAGGTCGTGAAGTACATAGAGGCATGTATTCACCTATATATTAGAGTGTATATTATGTATATTATATATTTCTAACAAGATGCAGGGCAGAATGAGAAGTTGAGGGCTGCAAAGCAAGGTTGAAGAAAAAAGAGGGACTAGTCAAAAAATTTACATTCTCTATAAATTCAATCAAACCAACCCCATCTCCCCATTTTCACCCAAACCCACCCTTTCCTCTCTCCTCATCCTTTCAGATCCATAGAGATTCCCAGCTCCAAGCTCAACTTAGAGGTGACCACCAGACTATTCTTCTCCTCAACTTCCACCTCCAAGCAGTCATGCCCCAGCTACTAAATTTGTACCACCAAATAACAACTATCACCGCTAATTAGCTGTAAAAAGAGGCTTTTTCCTCTTAAAACTTTAGGGGAGGTACTGTTGCTTGATCTCATATTTACTGTTAAATTTTAAAAAAAAATTGTGGTCTCTGCAATTGTAAAATAGCATGGTTTGTTGTTGAGAAGTATTTTAGTGAGATTTTTGTTGTTTTTTCAGTATATTTCATATCCACCATAGGAACTTTGGGATGGAATTATTTATTACACATGCCCACATCATTTTATATCCCAGAGTTAGTTGAAGAATTTTATGTAAGTTTGGCAAAATCTGATATTTCAAAGAATCGCAAAACAATTAAACTCTACTGGCGTGGAGAAATTCATGGTGTGCATGCAGGGATCATCTTTGTATCCACTGGTATCCTCCTTCACTCTGAAAATCAAATCCCATATGAGATTAAGGAATATCTTACATAGATGGGCCCCAATTACACATTGACATACAATAGAGGGATCAACAGTAAGACACTTTATCGTAACGTATACGCTACTTGCCGCTGGATCAACACCAATGTGATGGGGATTACATATATGTCTTCATTTTACATACCCACGTTACATGTTGTTGATTGTATCATGCGCCAGGATACTCATTTTTGTATGTGCACATAATTAGTTGACACCATTATAGATGCCAAAATGCAGTTCAGAACTAATCTGCCTCTACCATGTCTGAATACACAGTTGTGTCGCAGATTTATAACTGATACCAAATTTGACGCATATGCATCCTCACGTGTGTCCATAGCCATAGAGCACATATCGGTGACATATCATACTGCTCATCCGGAGGATTGGAATAAAAACACGATAGACGAAACTATATATGCCACCGATTTAATATAAGAGAAGGAGGATGATGCCTTTTTTGACCAAGACTTGCCAGTAGATCCTACTGAGCAGATAAATATTGTCTCACATGATCTTGGAAAAATATAGCATCGATTGAAACAAATTGACCGTGGAGGGAATTCCACTACACATGCATGTCGTGCATCTTGTGAATTGAGTAGGAGATAGAGAGGACGACAACAATGATTGTGTATGAAGACATACACGAGTTTAGGTATGGAAGAGTGAGTTAGATGATTTTTAAGTTTTTCTAAGATCTTTAATTTTTTTTCTAGGATTTCTATTCTATTTTTAAATTTTTGGGTTTATTTATTTTACACTTGGGTAGTTCTTAGGGTATTAAAAAATTAAAAAAGTAAAATAATATTTTCTTCAATAAAATAACCTAATTACAAATAAAAGAATAAACTTATATTTGAAATTTGATAGTGGAGTAGATTGGATTTTATGAAAAAAATAAAATTCTGAAAAATAAATACCGCTAATAGTTATTTTTAGGTAAGTATACATTTATTTTTCACTTCACAATATTTATTAGGTCAAGGATAAAAGTGATAACGATTTAGTAGTCTTTTCTCTCCAAAATAAGAAAAAAAGAATAAAGAGATGAGTCTGGTATTTAAGGTAATGATATTTTAGAAAAGAAAAATAATAAATTACTAAGTAGTTGGGTCTTTACAGCTAAGTAAGCATCAATATTTACCCAAACGGTGTTTTTAAAATATAGAGTATAATCTGAGTAATCAGGTATTTGTGTCTAAGCAAACGTGAATTTTCACATAAAAAGTAAAATATTCAGAGTATGATCTGAGTAATCGGGTATTTGCGCCTAAGCAAATGTGAATCTTCGCATGAAAGACGAAATATTCACAAAAAAAAAAAGAAGAAAAAAAGAAGAGTAAAAAAAGAGAAAAAATTTTAGAGAGAAGAGATAAATCATGAGTTAGAGTTTGAGTCTAAAACTGAAGTAGACTATCACACGTGCATGTAGATGTAGAGAAGCCAATAAATTATTTATTAGTGGTATTGCAAGATAGAATTTAAATTTTTGATTTAAATGATAGATACATTTAATATGATGCTTGATTTGAAAATTGATAAACTAAATGTGTTCTTAAGTTTGCATATTAGTGAGATTAATTGTATAAAATACCAAAAAGATTTTTCTTTCATTTGTATAACATTTTTATTTTACTTGATTTTTGGTTATTCTTTTTTTTCTTCTCATTATTTATTAATCTATCTTCTTCACAATGTTTGTGGATAACATCTCTAGAAACCCTCACAAGACATAACTCGTCCACTAGAGTAACTTAGGGTATTACACGTGCTAAGAGCAACCGCGATTCTTGCAAAAGTGAGGTATGCAAAAGTGAGGTAGGATTTTTATTTTTCTTTTTAGATTTAGGTTTTGCTCGAAAACTAACAAAAGGTATGTGTGGGGATGTGATGAGTGACATATATTACATATTTATAGCCTCCATATTATCTATTTTTATATGTAAATAATACTACTAGGGTATTTTTAGTATGTTTTTCAGGTAGGACCTATTGCTACAAGGAGATAATATAAACTCAGAGACGAATTAGGAAACCAAGTCCAAGAAGAGTTAAATGTGAACAAAACTACAAGAACATGAAGCTGCAGAGAACTAAAGTCAAATACAGTCATTCAAATTAAAGGAACATGACCAGATATTCATGCAGAAGAGAGTTAAAGCCCAGAAATCACTATTTTATTGCCAATTGATGGCGATAGCCGCCATTCGGTAGTAATATGGGATCTTAAATGGTGATATTTTTACAGAGTCTTTGATGCAATTTTGTAGCTCTTTAGTTATACTCAGATTAAATTTTGGTACTCCGAATCATATATATTAACCGTATCCTTGTAAATTAGGATTTTTGGATATAAATTTTTGTGTGTGATTAATAAAGATTAGAATTTTACCGAAAGAGTGAAATGGCCGCCATACCGTACTTCAAAGGTAAATCCATTGAGTTCAATGCTTTCTAGTGAGTAGAGATATTTCCTTTGCTTTTTAGATAGATTTAATCGCTTTCTAGTGTAGTTCTTTAATTGCTTTCTAGGAAAAATAGGATTTTTATTTGCTTTTATGAATAAAAATAGGATCTTATTAATTAGGAGCATGAGCAACTAATCCACTTAGTCCTAGGATGTAAATAAAGCTAGGGATCAATCACATATTAATCTATTTGTGTTCTTTCAAAAATAAAATATAAAAGATAATATTTTTCTATGAAACAATAAAAATACAAGAACTCGTAGATTAAAAATTTTGTAGGTTATACTTAATTTAAGTATTTTATAGCCTATACTTAGTTATGGTTTGGAGTTGTAGGTTTTTATTTATTTTGTTGAATTAATCAAATGATTTGATTTATTTCTATGAAAAGTAATTTCTTTGATGGATTATACTTGCCCATTACTTGATAGTCCATATTTAGGAAACTTTAAGTAGAAATTACTAAAACATCAAATTTTTATGAAAAAATAAGATGAAATAGATAATATTTGGTTATGAACTAGTGGATTCTATATCCTAAGATAATTAGAATAACAAAACATCAACCTAGAATCTATAGTTAGCTCGTTAGAATAATAGCATTAGCAAGATAGCAAAACACCTTAAATCCTCGTAGGAACAACATGTCTGCGCTACAACTGATACATGCACTTGTATTAAATTTATCACATCATAATACTAGCACTAAGCGATGCAGTTGGTTCAACAGAAACCAACGTCTTGACCGTGAACCTAGGTATGTATAGATAGTAATAGCACTTAGCAGTGTTGTTGGTTCAGTAGAGACCAACATCCTTGCCATGATCCCAAGTGTGTACGAAATAATATTAGCACTTAATGGTGCGGTTAGTTTAATGGAGGCCGACATTTTGGTTTTGATTTCAGATATGCATGGGATAATACTAGCACTTAGTGTGTGGCTGGTCCAAAGGAGACTAACGTCTTGGCTGTGATCCCAAATATGCATGGGATAATACCAGTATTTAGCACTGCAGTGAGTTCAAGGGGGACTAACATCCTGGCCGTGATTCCAGTTATGCATGATATAAAACTAACACTTAGCAATATGACTGGTCTAAGGGAGGCCAGCGTATAATCCATCCACCAATAAATTTCATCAAGAATTAACTAAGCACCACATGAGCATTGAATACTTAGTGAAGTTTATATTGCAATATTATTTTTAAGCGAGGACTCTGTCCGGTTTGCCTGAGTATTAAGGTGACATGTGGACTACCCTTGGACTTAACCTTACATGCATTACTTTAATTACCTACTATTCTATATCTCGTTACACATGACATACATATCTTTCCTTGCATGGATATTGCCTTTCATACCATGTTGTCACACTCTGTATGCAAATATTTTTAGTTTACATATATTTTATGCCTTTTTAATATTCTTCTATTAATTTTAATTTATGTCATGTGCATAATTCTGTTTCTTTTCAGATTTGACCCCTGGTTACCTCCAAACGCCCAAATGTTAGAAACTTCGAGAAGGACCTATCAGCTAAATATTCATACTTCTAGGAGTAAGCACTCCTCAGTTGATTGATTAAGACTTTCTTTTTCGATGTAATCATCTAATATTTTGTAACATGTGTAATTGGTTTTAATTTATACTCATATTATTCAACGAGTTGCCCTTCTTTGCTATGTGGACAAAATTTCTTATAACCATCTATATAGTGATCTCCTTCAGAACTATTTTAGTAATATTTTAGATTGTAAAAACGTAATTCTATTATGTTGTACACTCTAATTATATAGTTTTTTTTTTATTAAAGGCCTCATGTACCCATTTTTTAGGATAAACACTTGTAATGTCCTATTTGTTAAAGGATACATCACCAAAAATTTTTGGGGTGTAGTTCGAGCATTACAGTTAGTACTATAATACATGTGCACTGCAGTAGAATATTAAATTCATATCAATTTTTTGGCACCATTGCCGGGGATTAACTGAGTTTTCATACTTCTTCTTGCATTTTACAAGTTGATTATATGTGTTAAGTGCAGGTTGTTGAAGTAAAGGGAAAGGAGTTGCAAAAGAACCAGAA
This sequence comes from Dracaena cambodiana, assembly GCA_036321105.1. Lineage (NCBI taxonomy): Eukaryota > Viridiplantae > Streptophyta > Magnoliopsida > Asparagales > Asparagaceae > Dracaena > Dracaena cambodiana. The sequence goes on from JAYEPQ010000006.1 coordinate 36,683,886, forward strand.
ACAATAGGTGGTTTTTACAAGAACTAGGGATTAAAAATCCCCAATTTTGTCGCCAGCCAACTACAACTACTGCCAAATAGTGGCAGTAGTAAGCCCTCTTCTCCTGAGCTTTTTCCTATTTATAGTATTTAGCTTCATTTTATTAAAAAGATTCAATTACTTTTTGATAGTTTATAGTGTGCATCATTATTTCATTTATCTTTGTTGGTGGCTGCTAGAGAAAGGTACATGTTGCATTCATTTTAGTTGTTGCATCTACTTGCATATTTTTGCAAATTAATCTATGTTAATTTATCTAAGAGCACATCCAAAAACCACTCTATTTATGTTGCATATCATCCTAAGATTAAAATGAGTTGGATGCTAGCCTAAGGACTTTCCACACATAAAGTCTTGGTATTAATAAATTACGGAACTCTAAATCATGCTATGGTGAAGTGTAACTATTAATAAATCTCGTGGGTCGCAAGCCTGAACAAGTTAATACCTTATATCTAAGACCCATGAACAATCCATATACCCCTAAATATAATACTGTTTAAAGAAATCACCTAGATCTCTCATGGAGTCAAGGGCAATATTAGGGAGGCCGTAACTCCAATATGAATTCTCCAATCGTTAGTCAGTTTTTAGGTCCTAATGTCAGTGTCTACCAACACCCAAATGCGACAAATGTTAGGGATAACTAGATTAGGACCCCTGCAGCTAATTCTTCCTATCCACAGTAGGGGACTAACAACGATCATGACAAACAACTGATATCACTTAAGAAGAACGTTGAAATCTTTTCAAAGCTTGGTCCAACTTTGACACCTACATACAAAATTTGATGGAATTATCAACTGACTTTATCCGATGAACCGACCAGCAGCTCCTTGTAGATTCCTAGTCGACTAGTGTTTGCCATGAAATTGAATTTTTATTGAAAATCTCAATAAAAGACTACAATTAGGAATAGTTTTCAGTTTACAAAATATGAGAAAAATCTAATTCCCTCTTAATTTAGAGTTGGATTCTGTAGTAGCCGTGGAGGACGATCATGCTCTCCGTTGACGCTCCAAACGAGTTCTCCAGTTGGCAACTTTTGTAAAGTGATGTGATATTTTACTGCAAGCACACAGTATCGATGTAGCGCTGTACAGGTCGTCCCACAGGGATCTGAGGTGTTTTTGCGTTCCTTACTTTTTCTTTAGTCTAACAGATTAATTATAAGTTTCTAGATCGAAAGAAGATTAGTTTTAAGTCTTAAAAATTAGCCTAGAATTTCGATTCCATTAGAATAATAGCCTAACAATGAATTATCTCTTTCTTGCTATCTTTTTAATTATGCACGGTTAAGTAACATATTAAAAAGGTAATCTTTTTAATTTGATTTTAATCAAGTGTCTCTAAGTATGACCTATCAAGTGATGTGCAAGTATAGACCATCCAAGATAACACTTTTCTTAAAAATAAATCATATCAAGTAGAAAATCTCATAAATAAGAGAAAAGAAATAAACTTCAAACCCTAATCTAAGTATAGGCTATCAAAAGACCGAACTTAAGTATAACCTATCAAAGAATTTAGATTTATAAGTTTACTCAATTCAATTTATTTATAGGAAAATCTCTATTGATAATTCTAAAAATAAACAAAGAGTAAGAATTCCAAACTTCATCTAAGTATAGATTATCAAAATATTAATTAAGTATAATCTATCAAAGAATTTGATTTGTAAACTTTATCTTTTATTTATTTATAGAAAAATCATAACTTTATTTCTTTCTAGGAAGAAATTGAGATAAATCCATGTTAGGTCTATTAAACTAACTCCATCTACATCCTAGGCCTAAAGAAAATTAGCTACTCATATTTTTAGTAAGCAATTAAATCTATTTTTATTTATGAAAGCAAATAAATTTAATCTAGAAAGCAATAAAACCTATACTAGAAAGCAATTAACTCTATCTAAAAAGCAAATAAATATTAGAAATCAATGGCTTACCTCTGGAGACGGGTATTGTGGCCGTCACCCCTTCAGCAGAACCTTAATTTTATTAATGAAAGACGAGTACAAACTAAATCCTAATCTACATTAACTACTGCCTAAAACCTAGAATACAAGGATACGGCCAATATATAGGCTTCGGAAATAAAACCCTAATTCTAGAAGAACTGGAAAACCACAAAATTACATCGAAGCCACGGGAGAAATTTCAGCATGTGGGGCCTACAATTGGCCGCTAAATGGCGGTGAAAACCGCTAAATAGCAGTTTTATTTCGTGTAAATCAATTGAAGTTTCTTCCACGTGCATCTCGTGTCTTGTACATTATATTTCCTTGTTTGTATTTGACTTTGAGTCTCTGCAACATCGTAGTCTCGTAGTTTTGCTCACTTTAGAAACTTTTCGGACTCTGATTTCCTACTCCAACATTGATTTCTTGTCATCTCCTTGTATGAATCGAATTACCTGAAAAGACACTAAAAATACCCGAGTAGCATTTATTTATATTTAAAAATAGATAAAGTATGAGAGGAAAAATACAATATATGATATTCATTACACCCCCACACCTAACTTTTGCTAGTTCTCGAGCAAAACCTAAATCTAAAAAGAAAAATAAAAATCCTAACTCACTTTTGCAGGAATCGCGATTGCACTTAGCACGTGCAATAAGCCTTTAAACCCCTAAATTACCCTAGTGGACGAGTGTTGTCTCGTGAGGGTTTGCAGTGAATATACCCACAAAACTCAAGAAGAAAATAGATTAAGGAATAAAGTAAAGAAAAATAAGGATAACCGAAAATCAAGAAAAATAGAAATTTTATACAAAGGAAAGAAAAATCTTTTTTTTTATGATATTTTCATCAATTAATCTCACTAATATACAAACTCAAGAACGCATTTAGATTATCAATTTTCAAATCGAGCATCATATCAGATACACTTATCATTTTAATTAAAAATTTAAATCCTATCTTTCAATACCCACTAATATACAATCTATTGGCTCTTATACATCTACGTGTACGTGTGATAGTCTACTTTGGTTTTGGACTCCAACTCTAACTCATGATTCATCTCCTCTCTCATAAAAAAAAATTTTTCTTCTTTTTTTCTTTATTTTATTTTATTTTTTTTTTTAAAAATATTTCACCTTTCATGCGAATATTCACGCTTGCTTAGGTGCAACATACCCGATTACTCGGTTCATACTCTTCTCTTTTTCTTTTTTTTAGAATATTTCACTTTTCATGCGAATATTTACACTTACTTAGACGCAAAATACCCGATTACTTAGATCATACTTTTTTTCACTCTTAAGGCTATTACCTTAATACCAGGCGCACCCCATTATTTTATTCTCACTTTGTTTTTTCCTTTTTTTCTATTTTTTTCTCTTTTTTTTGTTTAGAGATAGAAAACTTACTCAACCGTTATCATCTTTGTTCTTAACCTAATAAACTATTGTGAAGTGAAAAATAGATGTATACTTGCCTCAAAACTACTGTTAGCGATATTTCTTTTTCGGATTTTGATTTTTTTCTTAAAATTCAAAGTGCATCATCGAATCTACTCTCCTATCCAATTTCAAATCTAAATTTGTTCTTTTATCTGTAAGTAGTTTGATCTGTTGATAAAAATACATAAATTTTTTTAATTTATTTTTCTTTTAATTTTTAAATTTTTTTTCAGCTTTTTTTTTGTTAGTTACCCTAAAAACTACCCAAAGTGTAAAATAAAGAAACCCAAAAATCTAAAAAAAAAATAAAGAATCTAAAAATAAATTAAAAATCCTAGAAAAATATGAAGAAAATATCCTAACCCATTCCCCCATAGCTAGACTCGTATATGCCCTCATACACAAACCAAGGGTGGTAAAAAAAAAAACTATTATACAAATATTTTACACTTATTAGAAAATTCAAACGGTTACGACCTCTTGATCGCTTTCCACTCTCATAATGTGTCCTTTTATATTTTGATATGGATGAACTTAGTCTTTTTGTCAATTTTGCATTTAATCTCTCCATCTTATTTTTGATTTTTCTCAATTTATTTCTACCTTTCTTTTTTTTATTCAATAATAAAATTTTAAAGTTGGAAAGCGTACCTTTACCATCGTTCATATTTCATCCATAAGCATCTTTCATATTAGTAAATATTTTGGTTTTATCAACTTGTGAAATAACATACTCACTTTAGTGTTGTGGAATCATGAGCTCGATTTTGGAGGGCTCTTTTAAATCATCAGGTACCATAATCTCTTATTTTTGTAATTTCTTCCAATCTTCAAGTATTATAAGCTTGTCATGCAAATTTTTTTCAAAGCTGTTATCAAAATTCTCAAAAGAAAATGCCATACTAGTAGACTTATCATTAGTCAAGTTATTATAAAGGGATAAAAATTCTTCTTCACAAATTTCTTCACAATTTCCATCAAAAGAATCAAATGATAATGTGTCACTAGCAAGCTCACCATGAGATAAATCATCAAGCAAAATATTTTCTTTATCATCAGTTTCATCATAATTATTTTCACAATTGTCTAAAATAGGTTGATCACAATGTTGAATTACAGACTCATCATGCACAAAATTATTTAACTCATTTTGAATCATATCTACTTCAGAAGATGACTGGAGTGATTGCTAATTGGAGTTAGATATGTTCAAACTACCAGATGGTTAATCTCCAAAAAGTTTAGCTTGAGAAATCGGTTTCAGAGAATCCTCCATACAAGATTCAATTTGAGAAAATGATTTTTGAGATGATGATTTTAGCAAAGCTTCCATATCTTTCTCTATTCTACGTCTTCGTTCCTCAGACTCATGATCATAACTTTTCTTATTTTTCTCAAATAATTGCATCTCGAGATCATGAGTGAAATTTGAAGAATGATATGATGGATCCATATACATATTTGATGACAGATATGAAGTGGTTGGACGTAGATTCTCATGACATGCATATTTTGATTCTAATCTTTTTAATCTTTCATCTAACATGTTCAATTGAATATCTTGTTTATGATTGAATGTAGAATATGAAGATGAATAGCCCATAAAGAAAGGATCAGATGGAGGACTCTCTTGGTACGGCTCTTGATTATTAGAATTATTTATCCATTCATAATTGTAATTTTTTGTATAAGAAGCGCTCGTAGGTTCATTATATGTGTTGTGAAATTGATTATAACCTAATCCTAATGAACTTCCTATCCATAGACACTGATAATAATTATGATATGGTCACGACAATGATAGCAACCAGCTTGATTTTGAAACATTTTTTTTTAATTTTTTTTTTTTTTTGAAAAGGGTGGAGAGGGAGAGAGATGGAAAAGGAATAAAAAAAAGATTGATTTATTTTTTTTAATTTTTTTACAGAACCAGGAAAATAAATAATAGAACAGGAGGAAATTTGGGCTCGGGATGTACCTAAAGAGCCACTACATAGCGGTTTATACCGCTAAATGGCGGTCAAACCGGAGAGTTTGACTCTCTAGTTTCTTCTGCACACTTCTGCAGCTTCTCCAATCCTTTTTGTTTTCCTGTATCTGCAATATCTATTCCCTGTATACTCAACACACACTGTTAACCCGTAAAACGTTAGAAAAAATAAGAAAAACACCGTCGATCCACGGCAACGGCGCCAAAAACTTGATGTGATATTTTACTGCAAGTGCACAGTGTCGATGTAGCGCTGTACAGGTCGTCCTACAGGGACGACCTAACGTGTTTTTGCGTTCCTTACTTTTTCTTTAGTCTAACAGATTAACTATAAGTTTCTAGATCGAGAGAAGATTAGTTTTAAGTCTTAAAGATTAGCCTAGGATTTTGATTCCATTAGAATAATAGCCTAACAGTGAATTATCTCTTTCTTCCTAGCTTTTTAATTATGCACGGTCAAGTAACATATTAAAAAGGTGATCTTTTTAATTTGATTTTAATTAAGTGACTCTAAGTGTGACCTATCAAGTGATGTGCAAGTATAGACCATCAAAGATAACACTTTTCTTAAAAATAAATCATATCAAGTAGAAAATCTCATAAACAAGAGAAAAGAAATAAACTTCAAATTCTAATCTAAGCATAGGCTATCAAAAGACCGAATTTAAGTATAACCTATCAAAGATTTAGATTTACAAGTTTACTCAATTCAATTTGTTTATAGGAAAATCTCTATTGATAATTCTAAAAATAAATAAAGAGTAAGAATTCCAAACTTCATCTAAGTATAGATTATCAAAATAATAATTAAGCATAATCTATCAAAGAATTATGATTTGTAAACTCTATCTTTTATTTATTTATAGAAAAATCATAACTTTATTTCTTTCTAGGAAGAAGATGAGATAAATCCATGTTAGGTCTATTAAACTAACTTCATCTACATCCTAGGGCTAAAGAAAATTAGCTACTCATATTTCTAGTAAGCAATTAAATCTATTTTTATTTATGAAAGTAAATAAATCTAATCTAGAAAGCAATAAAACATATACTAGAAAGCAATTAACTCTATCTAAAAAGCAAATAAATATTAGAAAGCAATGGCTTACCTCTGGAGCACGGTATTGTGGCCGCCACCCCTTCAGCAGAACCTTAATTTTATTAATGGAAGACGAGTACAAACTAAATCCTAATCTACATTAACTACTGCCTAAAACCTAGAATATAAGGATACGGCCAATATATAGGTTTCGAAAATCAAACCCTAATTCTAGCAGAACTGAAAAACCACAAAATTACATCGAAGCCACGGGAGAAAATTCAGCGTGTGGGGCCCACAATTGCCTGCTAAATAGCAGTTAAAACCGCTAAATTGCGGTTGTATTTCGAGTAAATCAATTGAAGTTTCTTTCACGTGCGTCTCGTGTCTTGTACATTATATTTCCTTAACTGTATTTGACTTTAACTCTCTGAAACATCGTAGTCTCGTAGTTTTGCTCACTTTAAAAACTTTTCAGACTCTGATTTCCTACTCCAATATTGATTTCTTGCCATCTCCTTGTACGAATCGAATTACCTGAAAAAGACACTAAAAATACCCGAGTAGTATTTATTTATATACAAAAATAGATAAAAGATGAGAGGAAAAATACAATATATGATATTCATCATAAAGCTCTTGGATGCAAGGGCTCTAAATCTTTAGTACAAATTCTCCAATGGAAATAATCCCACAAGGTGTTTGTGTGTGTAACTATCTGTACCCCTTTTCAGCCTAACTTTCGGCTATTTATAGAGATTTGGGAGCCCTTTGAATTGGTGTAACAGTCCAATTAATGACCTCCTTGATTGAGAATTAAGTCTCTATCTGTTAATCCTTTGGATTTCTGTTAAATCTTTCTGTATTTATAACCGAAGTCTTTAATCCTCTAGATTTGTAACTGAAATGCGGATCTCAATCTTTAGATTTGCATTTTGACTTCTGGTAGTTCGTGTGGTGTACTCAAACCTTCATTTGAGTGTCATTGGAGATTATTTTCACTCCTCAATGCTTTAAAGCTGAATCACGACCCTCTAGAGTTCGCGTATTGGTTGTTCTTAGCTCCAAATATGATCTCAGAAGAAATTAGTCGCGGATCTGTCTGTAGTAGATTATCCGCATTTAAGTTTTCAGCAACATGTCTTGCTTGATAAGACATGCATTTGGGTATAAATGAGAAAAAATTTTATCCTTTAAGAGTTTAAAATAAAAACGCGACCCTCTGAAATTCGCGAGTTATAGTCATGAGTTAAAAAGTTAACTAAAATCATGGATTTCTCTTTGATTGATGATGCACATTTTAGCTTATTAGCTGGGCCAATCTTTTTATTGAAAAGGGATCATTTTTGGCTTTTATGTGCTTTCGTGGTCACACCATGATCTCACACTTGAGTCGCAAACTAGATTTGCATTTTAACACCACTTTAAGGGTTTACGCAGATCATTCTTTTAAAAATGCGACCCTATAGGGCCCACCTTTGTTAGCCTAATTCATGGATCTCTTGGGTCGAAAATCTTTGTTTTGTCTTACTTGAGAAATAAAATGCGACTTTGTGAAAATTGTATTTTTGCCTATTTTGGCTTTCGAGATGTGGATCTCTCTATTAAAAATTCTTTTTTTCTTTTCTTTTTCTCAAAAATTTTGCCAACAAAATCCCCTTCAAAGTTTTCAAAATTCTGTAAATTTGAAGGTGTTTTGAAATACTTTGGATAAATATGACTCTATGGTTGAAAATGTAGGCCTGCTCTTTTTAAGAGGAAAGTGCGACCTTGTATTAACATCACGGGTCTACGCTTGCGAAGAAAAATGCGACCCTGCATTAAAAATGTGGGTCTATATTTTGTGTGATGTATTTGAAGCTCCACCGCTTTTGCTGCCTTTTCTGGCGCAGAGATCGAAGATCTCATATGCTCATTAATGGGAGGATCCTTACAAGATTTGGACCAAAGATCTCGGCCGTCAAATCTTCTGGGCGAAGATCTCGTCTATCAACAACTTTACATAAAGTACCTAGTCATTTCTGAAAAGATTTCGACTTCTTAGGTTTCCTTTGCCTCCTAGCTTCTTCTGAGCTCTTTGTCTTCAAGCTTTTTCGAGCTTTATTCTTTTAGCCTTCGGGTTTTCTGTATCGAGTTTTCTTGAAACTTTGAAAATGATGACAAAGAAGGCTTCATCTTCTAGTCAAGCCACCAGTGGCCCTCAAGACCCTCAAGCTGTCTCTGGCTCTTCTTCTGTAGTGGTTTGGCAAGAACCTTTGATCGGTGGTGAGTCTCTTATTTTGATCTTTATGATTCATGGTTTGTGATTTATATTTTGGACTCAGGAGTCCATCATAATTTTGCTTTTTGATTTTCTCTTAATGCAGTAAACTACACTTTAAGTCCTCGTTCCAAAAGTCATTACTTTGGCCATGTTGGCGGGTACGATGGCGAAGCTCGTTTTAGGCTCCGCAGGGATTTTCCAGCTTGCGTCAAGTGCAACAGCCGAGATAGGAAGAACAAAATTTTATCTCCTACTCATTATGTTCTGAGGGAGATTATGACAAATGCTTCTTTTGAAGGAAGGAACCGAAAATTTTTGAATAAACCCTCTTTCTTGTTTGGAGATAATTCTCAAGTTCCTAATGATTGCTTAGTTGATGGGTACTACAAGTGACTCCGTCAAGTTAAAGATCGTAACTTGTTTCCCCTGAATATCAAAAGTTCTCCACCGATCAAAGGTCGTAACCTAGTTGATGGGTACTACAAGCTTTTCCACTTTCTACTGAAAAGAACGTCTCAGGTTTGTTTCTAGGGTCATTAAAAAAGGACTATCTCGTAGGTGAGAGTCCTTTGATTACTACCACTTTTCTACATCTATTTGTTGATACAATGGGGGAGTTCCTAGTCCAAGATTTCTGTCCAATAGGGTGGATTCATTCTTCTCCAAAGGTCTGGTGGGCGATGTAGACCGGTTATTTCTTGGGAGCTTTTGAAGAGCATTTGAAAAATATAGGTCTTTATCGTGCAATAAGGGCAGTCCAATATGGGATCCCTCCCAATCGCTTTAATTTCTTTTGTTTACTTGAATTGTATAATCCTGATACCTGCACATTTTTCACACCTTGTGGTGAACTAGGGCTCGTACTCCATGAAATACATGAAATTTTAGGACTGCCCATTGGAGAAATTCCCTATGAGGAATATGTTCCCACTGGGGAAGAACTTCATTTGCTGGAGGCTCAATATCCTTCGATTTATGAGACTTATTAAGAATTGCTTTGCCATTGCCATATTTGTGCTCACATGTCTGGCGTCTAGCACCATGGCGTAAAGCAAAAGAAATGGTTAAAATATCTTTTCCCACATTTTAAGGTAGATAATTTTGATTTCACTCGTCGTCCCATAGTTTCCAAACAAAAGATTGAAGATAGGATTGCTCATTTTGGGACGAATGCTTATGCTAATGAATCAGATGAGGATGTTTTCAAGCTTGGGACCTCCTTTGATAGCTTCCATTATTAGGCGCAACAAGCTCTGCCAAATTCTACTTTGTTGGTAAGTTTCTTTATGTTGTGGTTAAAACATTGTGTGATGCCACAAGAAACTCTGTCAGTTGGAGTAGTATATCCAGCAGTACTGTTAGCATACGGATGCCCACTTAGCTTACTGCCGACGATGGTTTGCGATATCCAGAGTGGGTTGAGGGTATTAACTGATAAATTTTACAAAGTCAGATAAGTCCTTGATAAGGATGGCAACACAAGGACCAAGACTCAAAATCCACAGGTAGAGCTTCCATATATGTCCTTGATGGCTTGGATTGTCTTGCATTGCCCATCATTAATGAGTCCGTTTCACTCTCAAACTGACCTCAACTCACTGAAAGTCCAACATTATGAAAGATCTCAGTGGAAAGATGGTTATATGGTTGTGATTCGTAGACAGCGTCAACATCATACCACTTTTGAGAGATTTAAGTGCTTTCCTTATTTTCCAAATGCTGATTATGGTGAAGAGTTCAAGGACTCGCCTGGTGCTGATAACTTTACTACTCTGTCTCCTGGATGTTTTTGGAGGTTAATGAACATTCGTCCTAGGCATGTGGTTCTTCATATAGGGGACATTTGGTATATTAAACCTTATTACCCCAGTCATTTATCCTGTCAATTTGGATCGATCAATTGTATGTTGGGAATCCAAACACATCTATTGATACTGTTGGCATTGAAGGAGCCAGAGCCTGGTACCACTTCATATCTGGTGGTACGAAGGCTAGATTCAATTTACCCTTGAAGACTCCAAACTTGTACATGTCCTTTAGTTTGTGCAAATGGTATTATGCTGTCCACTCAGTTCCTCCCAACTTTGATGTAAATAGCACCTGCTTGAGGGATATTAAAGCATGGTTTTCTCAAAAGAAGGAGTCAGTAGCACAAGAGTTCCGAAAATAGATGAATTTGGATAGGAGCATGATAGTAGGAAGATGATTCGAGAGATGAAAGAGACATTGCTACAATTCCAGTGGATCAACCCATATCACCAGTAATTCCCGTGGAAGGACATTTTCAGGTCTAGGATCTTCTCCTCAAAAGATTACTTATAAACGAAAGGGACAAAAATGTTCCCATGACCTGCCATTCATCCCAGAAGTTGTTTTAGTTGAGGCTGGTGCAACAATTCTAAGTTCGACTCTCGAAGCTACGAAAGAAGAACAAGAAGAAGACAAGTCGAGGTTGCGCCCTCACTCATCTAAGAAGCACCATAGTCAAGGGCCCATTATTAGAACTAGAGAAGGTACTCAAATAGTGTATGAGTTTCCCAATGAACCAATCATAGAGGCTCCCTCTACTATTCCAGTGGCTGAGCCCTCATCTGCTACTAAACCTCCTCCTATAGGAGTGCAGACAAGTTTAGAAGAATCAAAACAAATTGTCCCAAAGGAAACTGCAACCCCTGCCTCTCCAATAGTCCAAACTGTTGACAATGATGAAGTGCAAGTTGTTGGAGAGGTTCGCACATCAGGTTCTCCTTCAATGGCGGCGCCTAGAGATCATCAATCCACAGAGACTGACCAACCTCATAAATCTTTGCCTTGCGTAATTCAAATTTTGATTTCTTCTTCCAAATTTATGAGTTTAGGATTTAAACTCATCTTTTGAATTTTTTTTAGAAAGATTTGATCATCCAAATGATGATGATGATATTGATAGTGATGATGTTCATTATTCTACTCCTCCATCAAATCATAGCAAGTATACCTTCTTGACAGTAGAAGAGACTGCGGAGATATATGACCAGGGGGAATCGAGCTCTCAACCCCAAGGTTATACAAAAATAAATCTTGATCCTTTCATTTTTCTTTCTTTTATTTGACCATTTCTTTTTATTTTAGAAACTCTATCATCTACCCCGACCTCAGAATATATGCCTGAAATCGAAGCTTCTACTGCTGAAGTTGCAGCTCCAGCTGAGATTGTATATGGAATTGCTAAAACTATTGTTGTATCTGACACAACTACTTCTTCCATTGAGGTTATTGAAACAACTCCTCATATCAAAACCAGCGTCAATGTCACTCCTCCAGTTGAAGTTGTTGTCCCTACTAAAGTTATTGCTACTTCTTCTGAAGACACAACAAGGACTGCTTCACTTTTGCAGAGTCCACTTCCACCTTTGTCTCCAACCATTGGAGCTACTGAAGTTGCGACTCCCTCTGTTGTCACTCCTCCATCTACAATTTCTCCATTGCCACCAATAGCAGATGCAGAGATTGATGCCCTTGATAATGAACTGCTCCAGTATGCCATCAAAGATTTTCTCTCTTTTTTTTTATCACTGCATCAATGTAGTTTTGAAAGGTAGATCCTTTGCTTCTGTTGTGAATCTTTTGAACAATTACATTGGTGACATAGAAAGTGTTGGTGGAGAGGAGAAGGCGACTCCATATAGAGCAATAATGTCTGAATTATAGAATTATGCTGAAGCTTTGTTGAAGACTCATAGTGCAGATAAATTAGAAATAATTGAGGCGACATTTAAGAGATTACTAGAGGAGCAACTTGAACTTCACAGAGAAGCTCAGAAGCAATTAGATGCTCATCAGGATCATCTTAAGCAATTCCAATCTGCCAGTAACTCTCTGAGTGAGCAGATAGAGAGTACTATTGTCTCAGCCAAGGGTCAGGATCAAGCTATTATAAGGACTCAAGAAAGTATTGTCAGGGCTCAGGCCTTTATTGAAAGAACCAAAAGGGCTCGCGAAGAGACTGTGAGGACTAAATTGATTTGACTAGGTAGCATGATGATCTCAATAAAATCCTTTTGACTGCTCAAACTGAATTAGAAGCTTTCAAGTCTGACCCAACACACAATCTGGCTATTAGTGAAGAAGGACTACAAAGACAGACTACCATTCAAGCTTATGAAGAGATTCAATCAGAAATGAGGGAGGTTGAAGAAAAGATTAAAGCTCTCTTAACTTAATAGTCAGTATGCTTTGATATTGTAAGGAGTTGTTTGGAGTTGCAACGAATGAACAAGTTTCCTCAATATGGTGGAAGCAATCATTAACTTTCTTGAACGAATTGTGATTTCAGATGTTCAGTGACTTGTAGTATAATAGCTTTTTGGAGTTGCTAGAGTTAATTTTTTAACTTAGCAATCTTTGGAATGAAATTTTGTTTGCCAAAGGTAATTTTCAACTTGACAAAATTTGGTGGAATGGAGTTTGTTTTTTTCAGAGATAATTTTTAACTTGACAAAATTTGGTGGAAAAAAATTTTTGTTTATCAAACAAAATTTGGGGGAAATAGAATTTTTGTTTGTCAGTGATAATCTTTGACTTGACAAAATTTGGTGGAAAGAAATTTTTTGTTTGTCAGAGGTAATCATTAACTTGACAAAAGTTTGGTGGAAATGAAATTTTTGTTTGTCTGAGGTAATCTTTAACTTGACAAAATTTGTGGAATGAAATTTTATTTGTCAGAGGTAATCTTTAACATGACAAAATTTGTGGAATAAAATTTTGTTTGTCAGAAGTAATTTTTAACTTGACAAATTCTGGTTTGTTTGTCAGAGATAATTTTTAACTTGACTAAATTTGGTGAAAATAGAAATTTTGTTTGTCAGAGGTAATTTTTAACTTGACAAAATTTGGTTTGTTTTTTAGAGGTAATTTTTAACTTGACAAAATTTGGTTTGTTTTTTAGAGGTAATTTTTAACTTGATAAAATTTGGTTTGTTTGTCAGAGTTAATTTTTAACTCGACAAAATTTGGAGGAAATGAAAATTTTGTTTGCAAAACACAACTCTGTGAGAATCTGCACTTTTTGAAGCTCCGCACCTTTGACTGTCTTCTTTAAAGTCAAAATATGACTTTGTGATGATTAACGTTTTTTACTATTTTTCTGGGGACAAAACACGACTCTGTGAAGGTCACTTTTTGGACTCTTTTGGTTCTGAAACACGGACTTTGGTGGAGAAAAACTTAAAATCTGTCAGAGATAAGAGCTTAACATGACAAGTTCATAAGATTTTTAGCAAATCCCCAGTTATAAATGGATTTAATTAGCCTTTACCAATCGTCGTTTGCGTTGGGCTAGCCATGCTTTTCCCTCAGCATGATGAGTTTTTGAGGATTTCATTTGAATTTAAATGCCAAACTTTCCTCTTCTCTAAACCCTAATAGGTTAGAGCAGTTCATACTTTTTACCCCTAGTATGGTGGGGTGTCAAGGATTTTCTTTGGGCTTAAAACCCAAACTTTCCTCTATCCTTAGTCATAGAGATGTAGGATTCATTTAGCGCTCCTGTTGGTGTGGAGAGTTATATGTTTGCAATGAGCTAGCATATCTTCATTTGATGTACTCCGTTGGGGAAGTTGATGAAGTAGCGGACTGCCAAAATATTAACTGCATCATGCTAAAACTTGGTAGAAATGAACTCCTTCGTGTAGATGAGCTCCATTTGAATGGTGGACAAATTGGACATGTTTTTAAGATAACAGTGCCAAGAATTAGACACATTCATTAATCTCTTTATAGCTTTTGAATGCTCAGCATTTGAACGGACCGATAACCAACTCACAGTGTTGAATTTTTCTTTTGTCGAAGGAAAAATTAAAGTATGTGTATCAAATGATTTGATACTTCTGTATTCTCCTTTCCGTGGCATCAGTCAGAGATGTAATTGAGCGTTATTGAAGAAGATATGCATCTCAAACCACTCAATCTTTGACTTGATTGCTTCTTACTATTACATAAGCTATTTTCCCTTTAAAAAGGTCCGGAGTTTTTCTTCACCCTTATTTGTTGGAAACTGGATAATTAGCTCGGCCTTCTAGAATTTATTGAATATTACATTTGGAGTAATATTTCTTTAGAAATTTTTCATTGATTGGCATCATTATTTTGTCGCCATTCGGTTTTGTCAACCGGTACGCGCCATTTGAACAAACAACGTCAATGACAAAAGGTTCTTCCCACTTTGGTTGGAACTTTCCTTTAGATTTTTGATTAGTTATAATTGGTCTTCTTACCGAAAAGACCAGATCATCTTTCTTAAAAGTTCTCTGCTTAATATTTTTATTAAAAGTTTTGGAGATTTGCGCTTGATAAAACTCAATGCTTTGTTGAGCTTCAAGGCGTTTATCATTAAGAGCTTCCAATTCTAGCAATCTCTGCTGATGCTTTTCTTCTTGCGTCATTTTGGTTGCTAATGCAACTCGTAAAGATAGAATTTGGATCTCCAAAAGAAGTACTGCTTCTGATCCATACACCAAAGAAAAAGGTATAGCATTTATAGGAGTTCTAACAGTAGTTCGGTATGCCCAAAGACATTCTCCAATCTTTTTGTCCCAATCGCGTTGGTTGGATGAAACGAACTTTTTAAGAAGCTTCACAATAGTTTTGTTGAATGCTTCTGCTAAACCATTGGCTACAGGATAGTATGGAGAGGAAGCCACACTTTCGATTCTATACTTCTTGCAAAATCTGGAGAATGACCGACTCACGAACTGAGGTCCATTGTCATGAACAATTCTCCTAGGCACTCCAAAGCGGTATATGACATGATGTTTGATAAATTTGATCATGTCTGATGTCTTCACTTCTGTTAGGGGAACAACTTCAGTCCATTTTGACAAGTAGTCAGTTATAGCTAATATGAACTGGTGACCTCTTATTGATGGTGGTGAAATTGACCCATTAATGTCCATTCCTCACTGTTCAAATGGCCATAATGTAGCCATTGGATGAACATATTCTAGTGTTTGATGTATAAAATCAGCATGTATCTGACATACTCTGCATTTTCTGGTATAAGCAACTGCATCTATCATCATCTTGGGCCAATAATATCCCATTCTTCGGAGTCGATCCCAAAGTTTTGGCGCTAGTTGATGTACTCCGCAAATGCCACTATGAGTTTCTTCTAATGCTTCCTAAGCTTCTTTGTTAGAAAGGCAGCGAAGTAAAACTCTATTATAGGATTTTCTATATAATGTCTAAACTTTAGCATTATAATAGAATCGAATAACTTTTCTCCAAATTATTGTTGCTTTTTTGGGGTCTTCTGGGAATATTCCATTAAGAACATAATCTATATAAGAAAATCGCCAATCCTTTGGTTCAAAATGATTTTCAAGGGCATGTACTTCATGTACGTCTTGTTTCTTATCCGAAGTTAAATCCATTTTGAGTTCATTCTTCGGATAGAACAATTCTTTGCTTCCCACCGTTATGCGTTTGTTAGCATTATTAAGCAACACTAAAATGACAACTAATGAAGCTAGTGAGTCCACATAACTGTTATGGTGGCACGGCACATGACTGATGTAGAAGGCATTAAAACTATCAATCATTTTGGTGATTGTTTGGTAATATAGTAAGAGATCTTTATTCTTAACCTCATATTCTCCTTTGACTTGGTTAATAATTAGCTGAAAATCTCCATATGCTTCTAAATACTTCACCCCAAGTTGTTTGGCTATTTTCAAGCCAATCATCAAGGCATTGTATTCGGCAACGTTATTGGAGCACGACTCCATTAGAGAATACGTTTTAGAAGGGATGAACACTAAGATTTATAAAGAGAAGACTAAAATATTTCATGACAATGCGATTATTCTCAAGTCATTTACACTAGGGTAAAAAGTTCTTTTATATAATTTGAGACTACATTTATTCCCTGAAAAATTGAGGTTAAGATGGAATGGACCGTTCATCATACAGGCTATGCACCATCACGGTGCAATTGATGTCAAGAACCCTAAAAACGGTAGTATATTTACAGTTAATGGTTAAAGATTAAAACTATTTTTAGAGACTTGAGCGAGCCATCATGTAGAGGTCATGACACTTTATGACCCAATCTATGCATAGAAGCAAGTATTCATTTGTAAATTAGAGTGGATATTATGTATATTGTATATTTCTAACATAGTACATAGTGTTCGCAGCAGAATTTCTTTGCTTTCCTTCCATTGAATTAACTTAAATTACAACGAAAGTGAACAAAAGAAAATGAGAACAAACGAGAGGATTTATATGTATATCGCTCTCTTTTACAATGAATTGTGGGATCTGTGTGGCGATGGGACGATCTGACGTCAAACTCTTCTCTTGAAGATGGCGGCCGACTTTTGAATCTTTTCTTCTCTGCTCTTCACGAATTCAAGGCTCTCACGCGTAACTCGAATTCTCTAAGATGCTCGAAAAAGATCTCTTAAAGATTGATGATCATCTATGAATTGATCTATTATTGATTGTTCCTTCCTAAAGTCTCCTCAAAGAGGGTATTTATAGACTTTAGTGGTTATGAGAGTTTCCATAGGAATAGGAATAAAGATTTCCATAGGAATAGAAAAAGAAGGTTTTTGTATTCATCAAGGATTCTAATCCAATATTTAATATTGATTTAAATCTCTTGATTTGGAATTCTGATCGGACTCAATTTGGGTATTGAATAAGTCCAAATCTCAATCTTAATCAATTTAGGATTCTGATTGGACTCAATTTGGATATTGGATAAGTCCAAATCTCAATCACAATCAATTTGGAATTCTAATGAAATCTGCTCACGCGGAGTTAACGCGGAGTTAAATTCATCAGAATGCGGAGCTATGGATTAGCTCCGCGTTTTGCTCAAACGCGAGGCTAAAAATAGCCAAACGCGGAGCTACGAAGTTAGCTCCGCGTTCTGTGTGGAAAATTCCTTTTTACTTAGAAATTTTCACTGCCAACAGAATCCCCTCCAAAGTTTTTAAAATGGCTCAGAACTTAGCAAATTTTGAAATACTTTGGATATTCAATTTTGTGATCAAGTTAAGATCAAGAAATTCAGCAAAGGTGCCTAATCGCACATGCCTGAAACTTTGATGGAGGCGGTTCAAGGCTCTCATGCATAACTTGAACTGCACACGCCAAGATGATCGGGTCATAATCATCAGATTTCGATAGAGACGCCTAATTGCACATGCCTGGTCCAAGTGCTCTCATGCGTAGCTTGAACGGAGATGGGAATAATTCAAATCATACTGTCAGAGGTAAGAGCTTAATATAACAGATTCACGAGATTTTTAGCAAACCCCCAGCTACAAAAATTTTTATTTATAGCACTCAATTAGCCATCCTAATGGCTAGCAAAAGTAGCGAAAGCAACATGATATTTATCATCATCAATATTTTCGGCACTCCCAGCCAAATCCGACTGTTAACCAATGAGAATGATTCGATCGCAGTTGTGGTTCGGAGCATACCCAAGGGGCTAACTTGCAAGTGCGGGCTGCCCGTACTTGGTGTCGATATTGGCTTCCCTACTGGTACAGGGATCGCTCTAGCAGGGAACTCATTTGTTCCTACCACTAAAGTTGCCATATTTGCAGAAACTTTCTTCTGTTCCTCTTTAAGTGTGAGAATCCCGGCTTCTATCAATGCCTAAATTCGGTTCTTAAGAGGATAGCAATTCTTAGTTGGGTGCCCGACATTCCGATGGTACAGGCAATAGTTAGGGTCGTTGGTTTTACCAACGTCTTCTGGTTTTCCATTTTTTGGAATCTTCAACATGCCCTTTCTAAGGAGGAGATAGAATAGAGTACATGTCTTCTCCGTCTTGAACGTATAAGTTCTATCTTGTCGGGGCCTATTTTGACCTGCACCTCTCAGATTCTGAGATTTTGGCTTTGGATCTGCAACTGTCGCCATCACAGCCTTCCCTTTATTTTTAGGATTCTGTGGATATGGCCTGTTATTCATAGAGTTTCTCGTGCTACGAGATTTCTCAATCCCGCGAATTATATCTTTCGTCTGCTCTCCCTGCCTCAGCAGATCTTTCCAAGTTTTGGACTCTACAGCTCCCATTCTTATCAGCACGCCGGTCTTAAAATTATGCTTACAGGTTTCCACCAGGGTTTCCTGGGTCATACCGTGTCGACAATATACGGACTTTTCCCTGAAGCGTTCAATAAAACTTTTGACCGTTTCTTCTTCCCCTTGTTTCATCGCAAGAAGGGAATGAACCGATATCTCGGTATCATCCTCAAAGAAACACGTCAAGAACTGTTTCTCGACATCATACCAAGCATTTATGGTCCCCGGGGGCAACTGCATAAACCATGTAAAGACAGACCCTCGCAGGGTGCTCGCAAATACTTTGGTCATTACGGGATCGTTTCCCATTAGATGACCTGCCTGCGATAAAATGTAATATAACTGCTGGCTTGGGGACCCCTTCCCGTCATATGACTCCAATTTAAGGGGTTTATATTTTTCGGGATACGGTGTCAAATCCCATTCAAGCGGGTATGGTCTTGAAACCCCCGATTCTTTCAATTCTTTCTTGTGCATTAGGGCATCCAATTGGCATTGCAATTTCTCGATCTTTTCTCCATGAGGATCATGGAAAGAGTATTTGTCATCATCCTCATGTATCGAATAAGCCTTTTCTTTTTTAGTTTCTTCATTTGTCTTAGGTGGCGGTTCCGAAGAAGTTTTAGCCTTATCATCGGCTATCTTCTGGGTATTTTCTACCACTTTTAGAAGCATTAATTTGAGGTCTTCGATAGCTTTTTGTTGGTTTAGAATCATTTGTTCTTCGGCTTCTATCCTCTGGTCAATGTCATCAGACCTGTCCACTGCGTGCAACGCTGATTTTCGTGGTCGGGAAGATGCACGAGATTGTGGGGAAGGTATAGCTGAATTATCGCTGTCATCATCATAAGAACCTTTTAAAAGTTTCTTGTAATTCTGAAGAGCGACAACGCCTGATTTGAGCCAGGTGAAATGATGAGGTTCTTCATCGTCTGTATCCGACTCATATTCTTTCTCCATAATCTTTTAGCCTTTGCCGACCATATTTGAAGTCACCGCCTTTACCTCTTTTTTCCTGATTTGATATCTCAGATTATTCTTCCTCCTTTTTGGAGTATGAGACTCAGTTATTCTATTAAATAAAGAAATTATTTTCTTACCACAGCAGCAACTATTCAGTATAGCTAATATTATTTGCTCGCAATGGCATGTCGAATGTGACTGAGTTTGACTCGTTTTTTTTTTACTCGTCAAATAATCTCTGAGATCAAGTATTTTAGAAAATAGAGAATCTTCAGTTATATTTTGGACATGGGGCCCACTTGGCTGATGGAGGAGTCCAGGAGCCTACTGTAACCCCCATGACTGGTGGCGTTATCTGTGCTATACTTATCAACCTTTATTCTGTATAATGGCTGATTTACGCGGGACTGGGACATAGCCTCGCGTTTTACGCTAGCCTCGTATTTTACGCTGACTAGGCGTTTTTGCAGAAGTTTAACTTCTGTTTGTTTAGCCTCGCGAAAGGAGTATCCTCACACGCTGGCATTATTTTGCGATTAGCGCAAGAATTCTTGGCTTCGCGTTTAACACTTGGTTCAAGTTTTTGTTCAAGTTCAATAGCCTCGCATGGGGAGTTTTTACTACATGCTGGCTTATGCTCGCGTTTTACGCGAGTTTTGGCACTTTGGCCAGTTTCATAACTAAATTCAGTAACCTCGCGTGGAGACAATCCATCACACACTGGTCTGAAGTTAGCTTTGCGATTTGCTACGCTAGCCTCGCGTTTTACGCTGGCTTGACGTTTCTTCAGAAGTTTACCTTCTAGAATCTTAGCCCCGCGTGGAAGAAAATTCCTGCACGCTGGTTTACTCTTGGGATTAACACAAGTCATAACTTCGCGTCTAGCACGATTCTTACGATTAACGACAATTTGCCAATCGTCTTCGCGATTTACGCAGAGGTGAGGCATTTTGTGTTTCTCGCAAGTACTACTGGCTTCGCGTTTCTCGCTAAGCTCAGTATTAGCCTCGCGTGGAGAATCACACGCTGGCTATAAGGAATTTTTATCCTCGCGTTTCTCACGAGTGTAAGAAATCTTGCGTTTATTTCAAGTGCTACTGGCTTCGCGTTTATCGCTAAGCTCAGTAGTAGCCTCGCATGGAGAATCACATTCTGGTTTTAAGGAATTTTTATCCTCGCGTTTATCGCGAGTGTAAAAAATCTTGCGTTTCTCGCAAGTTGTACTGGCTTTGCGTTTATTACTAAGTCCAGTAATAGCCTCGCGTGGAGAATCACACGCTGGCTATAAGGAATTTTTATCCTCGCGTTTCTCGCGAGTGTAAAAAATCTTGCGTTTATCGCAAGTGTTACTGGCTTCGCATTTATCGCTAAGCCCAGTAGTAGCCTCGCATGGAGAATCACATGCTGGCTTTAAGGAATTTTTATCCTCGCATTTATCACGAGTGTCAAAAGTCTTGCGTTTCTCGCAAGTTGTACTGGGTTTGCGTTTATCGCTAGGCCCAGTAATAGCCTCACGTGGAGAATCACATGCTGCCTGTAAGGAATTTTTATCCTCGCGTTTCTCGCGAGTGTCAAAAATCTTGCGTTTCTCGCAAGTACTACTGGCTTCATGTTTATTGCTTAGCTCAGTATTAGCCTCGCGTGGAGAATCACATGCTGGCTTTATTGAACTTTTATCCTCGCGTTTCTCTTGAGTGTAAGAAATCTTGCGTTTATCGCAAATTGCACTGGCTTCGTGTTTCTCGCTAAGCTCAGTAATAGCCTCGCGTGCAATGCGGGCTTTGAGGGCCTTTCGCCTAGCTCTCTGATTTCTATTTCGGAGTTGGGTTCTGTTCAATCCAGTTCTCATGCCTTCTTCGGCAGTAGAGAGGCCATCCTCTGCTAGGATTTCCTGCCCAAATAACGACTCTATGGTCGCGGTCTCCAAGAATCTCCGTTCCTCGGTGGATACCTTTTTACCCGTCGCTCGGGTATTGGAGCGCACGCGACGATAGTGTCGTGTCTCGTTCAGGTTACCTGATTCAGAGGAGAGATACTCCTCATACTTCTGCTTGTCGATTTCAACGACGAGCATATGTACGTCGGATCTGATCCTCTCGACGTCAGATTGCGCCACGATCTCTTCTCTGGTGAAAGAGACTTCTCCCACTGTGGTCGCAAGTTTGTTCGCAGCAGAATTTCATTGCTTTCCTTCCATTGAATTAACTTAAATTACAATAAAAGTGAACAAAAGAAAAAGAGAACAAACGAGAGGATTTATATGTATATCACTCTCTTTTACAATGAATTGTGGGATCTGTGTGGCGATGGGATCTATCAAGTAGCTCCTTTGGACGATCTGACGTCGAACTCTTCTCTTGAAGATGGCAGCCGACTTTTGGATCTTTTCTTCTCTGCTCTTCACGAATTCAAGACTCTCACACGTAACTCAAATTCTCTAAGATGCTCGAAAAAGATCTCTTAAAGATTGATGATCATCTATAGATTGATCTATTATTGATTGATCCTTCCTAAAGTCTCCTCAAAAAGGGTATTTATAGACTTTAGTGGTTATGAGAGTTTCCATAGGAATATGAATAAAGATTTCCATAGGAATAGGAAAAGAAGGTTTTTGTATTCATCAAGGATTCTAATCCAATATTTAATATTGATTTAAATCTCATGATTTGGAATTCTGATTGGACTCAATTTGAGTATTGAATAAGTCCAAATCTCAATCTCAATCAATTTAGGATTCTGATTGGACTCAATTTGGATATTGGATAAGTCCAAATCTCAATCACAATCAATTTGGAATTCTAATGAAATCTGCTCACGCGGAGTTAACGCGGAGCTAAATTCATCAGAACACGGAGCTATGGATTAGCTCCGTGTTTTGCTCAAACGCGAAGCTAAAAATAGCCAAACGCGGAGCTACGGAGTTAGCTCCGCGTTCTGTGTGAAAAATTCTTTTTTACTTAGAAATTTTCACTGCCAACACATGGTGCAATAGAAGTTCAGGGTTGCAGAGTAATATCTGAGGAAAGGAAGGGCCTGGTTGAAATTTGCATCCCTATAAATACCCAACTAGCCCCAAACCCAAACCCTAGCTAGCCTCTTCTTTCCTAAAAAAAAACCCATTGTCCTCTTTGTGCTCCTTTTAGATCCGCAGAGATTTCTCAATTTTTGCTGAACCCATAGGTGACCAGAGCGCAGATCTCATCCTCAGCTTCCTCCTCCACCAGAAGCCCCATTTTTACCGCCAATCAGCGGCCAAAACTGCCAATCAGTGGCAAAACTGAGACTTTTCCCCCTGAAACTTCAAGGGAGGTGAGCTTTCTTTATTCTCTCTTTGTTGTTAAATTCAAATAACTTTTTTGTGGTCTCTGGTATATTCCAATAGCATGGTTTATGTGTGAAAAATATTTTGGTGAATTTTTTGCTGCATTTTTGGTATATTTTTTATCCAGCATAAAAACTTAGGCATGGAATTACTTGTTATACATACCCAATTCATTTTATATTCCAGAGTTAGTAGAGGAGCTTTATGCAAGTTTTACGAAATCCGATATTTCGGAGGATCGTAAAACTATTAAACTCCACTGCGTGGACAAATCCACGATGTGCTTGCAGTGGCCGTATCCTCCTTCACCGGTATCCTCCTTCACCCTGGGAATCAAACTGCGGATGCGATTGAGGAATATCTTAAATGGATGGTTCCCTATTGCATAATGACACGTGATAGATAGATCAGCAATAAGACACTTTAGCATAATATACATGCGACTTGCTGCTGGATCAACACTAATGTAATTGAGATTACACACATATCATCATTTTACACACCCACATTACACCTTGTTGATTGTATCATGCATCAGGACACTCATTTTTGTACGTGCACACAATTAGTCGACACCATTATAGATGCTAAGATGCGGTCGAGGACTAGTTTGTCTCTACCCTCTCTGATTATACAATTGTATTGTGGATTTATGTCTGGTGCAGAGTTTGATGCATATGTACCCGCACGTGTGTACATAGCCATAGAACACATATCAGTGACATATCATGCTATTGTTCTAGAGGATTGGAACAGAAACACGGTTGATGAAAACATATATGCCACTGAGTTAACACAAGAGGAGCAGGATAACGCCTTTTTTGATCAAGACTTACCAGCGGATCCCACTGAGCAAATCAATGTTGTCTAGCATGGTCTTGAAAAAATTTGGATCAATTGAAACAAATTGACCATGGAAGGACTTCTACTGCACGTTCACGTCATGCACCTAGAGAATCGAGTAGGAGGTAAAGAGGACAACACCAATGATTTGTCTAAGAGAGCATATACAACTTTAGGTGTGGGGAAGTGGGTTAGGAGAATTTTTTGTATTTGTCTAGGATTTTTAGTTTTGATTCTATAATTTTTATTTTATTTTTAGATTTTTTAATTTCTTTACTTTGGGTAGTTTTTAGGGTAACTAGCTAAAAAAAAGGGTTTTTCTTTCTTTTGTATAAAATTTTTATTTTTCTTGATTTTCGGTTATCCTTATTTTTCTTTTCTTTATTCCTTAATCTATTTTCTTCACGAATTTTGTGGGTATATTCACTGCAAACCCTCATGATACACAACTCGTCCACTATGGTAACCTAGGAGTTTAAACGTTTGTTGCACGTGCTAAGTGCAATCACGATCCCTGCGAAAGTGAGTTAGGATATTTTTTCTTTTTAGGTCTAAGTTTTGCTCGAGGACTAGCAAAAGATAGGTGTGGGGGTACGATGAGTATCATATATTGCATATTTATAGCCTCCATATTATCTATTTTTATATTTAAATAATGCTACTCAGGTATTTTTAGTGTGATTTTCAGATAAACCTATTCTTACAAGGAGATGGCATAAAGTCAGAGCCGAATTAGGAAACTAAGCTCAGAGAGGAATTAAAAGTGAGTAAAGTTACAAGACCATAATGCTGCAGAGAGTCAAAATTGATTACAGTCATCACAATCAAAGGAACAAAAGAAGACACTCAAACAGAAGAAAATTGGGGCCAAGATGTTACAATTTTGCTGCTATTTAGCGGCATGTGCTGCCAATTGGCGTCTCCATGGGGCCCAATCTGGGTGAATTTTCTGCAAGGTCTTTGATATAATTTTATAGTTACTCACTTGTAATCATATTAGGGTTTGGTTCTCTGAGCCTTATATATTGGCCATATCTTTTTAATCTAGGGTTTTTTATGCAATTTTGTACTCGAAAATTATTGAATAAAATTAGGGTTTGCTGAAGGACTGACGGCTGCCATACAGAACTACAGAGGTACCCTTTCCTGCTCTTCATTGTTTCTTAAATAATCTTTTTTTAATTGCTTTCTAACTTAGATTATTCTTTCTTTCTAGATTAGATTTTCCCGTTTTCATAGAAAAGAAGGATTTTTAATGCTTTCGAATAATAAAATATGATCTTGCTAATTGAACTATAAGTAGCTAATTTAGTTTAGTTCTAGGATGTAGATAAAACAAGAAATCCACCATGTAGTTGCTCTCTAGTATTTTATTCTTAAATAAAATAATAAAGATAAGATTCTTCAATGAAAAGATTAAAATATAACAACTCGTAGATTAAATCTTTGATAGGTTATACTTGAATTAGATTTCTTAATAGTATATACATAGTTAAAGTTTGGGGTTGTTACTTTTTATTTTTGTCATAGAGTTATCTAATGATTTAGTTTATTTTTATAAAAAGTTTTATTTTTGATGCGTTATACTTGCACACCACTTGATAACACATGCTTAGAACACTTAAAGTAAAGATTAAAACAAAAAGATCAATTTTTTATGATAGGAAGAAAATAATAGAAGTAATACAAGGTTGGAAACTAATGGATTCTACATCATAGGCTAATTAGAATACTCTCATTCATCTTAGAACTCTTAATTAATTCGTTAGGACTAAAGAATTAGTAAGAACACAAAAACACCTTACGTCCTCATGGGAATGACCTGCTTACGCTACAACCGATATTGTACGCTTGCAGTAAATTATCACATCAGTTGGGTTGTCCTATTGGGTTGCAAATAATCTCGTAAAGTTCACACATTGCCTCCATGATGGCTATAATTATTATTTATATCTCCAAATCCATTGTTATTATTGTTGTTATTACTCAAGTTATCGTTATTATTAGCGCTCATGTCGTGAAGTGTTTAATGGATTGGAAGTAGTTGTGGATCTGAGTACAATCGAATTAGTCTACCATTTGAAGTTCTCCTCCAACTGATCATGCAAATTCAGAATCACAAAAATTAATAACGTAGGAATTGTAATAAATACTAAAGTATAACACAATAGTATGATGCCCGACAACGGTGCCAAAAACTTGACTGCGATCTAAATCATACACTGTTAAGTACAAAAGATCGATAGGTTTTACGATGGTAGTAACCCAAGATCGTTCTCTCAAGTATCATTTGTTAATTGTGTGACACTATTATGGAACTAAAATGATTGGATTTTTATTAACTCAACTAAAGTTAAAAGATGGAAAGTTTCTTATATTAAACTTGTAACTCAGATGGATGTAACTCTCCGTAGAATAATTTACTGGATATATTTATACTTTTCATTTCAATTGCAAAGATCACGTGGTTTTCTTACATTCGAAAAATAATTTAATTAAGTGTAAAATATATAAAGTTGTGAACTTGATAATTTAACTAATTTCTCCAAGTTAATCCTATATGAATTTTGAGTTTATTTAAGTATGTAATATGAATAATAAACTAAATGTTCAAAGTCTAGGAATATATCATACCTAAAGAGTCTACAGTATATCAAAAACTAAAAAACGAATATATCATCAAACAATAAAGCATTAAAGACTCAAAATCACATTTAAATCTTTTCAAAGATAGTAGAGAATCAAAAATATCAATTCCACATAAAACAATTAAAAAGCATAAGCATTTAAGAATACAGATTAGTAAATCACCTAGTGTTTATTATTCCATCTGATCTAGTTTAAGAATTCATCCACTCATACTCATCATATCCATGAATAAAGAGAAAAAGAATTCTATTATTAATTTATATGAACGAATACAAAAACTAAATTTTGAATCTAAAACTATAAAAAAAATCTATAATGTTCTCTATAAACAAAACTTGATATTCATTGGCTATTCATCTCCTTACAAACCCTAATAAGAATTCTATTTACAATGAAACTTTTAATTCTTCTCAAAAATCTCCGGTAAAAGGATCTGCGGTTGCTCCCTTCAACAGGTCTATCAACAGCTACTCTTAGGTGTGGCTTACAGTTGACGGCTGTCGGCGTCAAGCAAGTGGCTGTCGGCAGTCATTCCTGAAAATGCGCAGATCTGAGCTGATATTTGAGATATGCTTCACAACTTCGATTTCCTTGCATATAAAACCCTAAAAAAACATTGAAAACCCCTAAAAATATCATAGTGAGGAATTTGATTAATAAAAATATTTTTTCATTTATTTCTTGTATTAATAAAAAATAATGGATTACGCTTACACAAAATAAACTAAAAATATTACATTTTCAAGCATAATCAGCAGTTGGGATGGGAGACTTGAGGTCCATCAAGATTACATTACGGCTAGCTGGTAGGTCTTTGAAGAAAACTACAGGAAAGATTAAGAATGTATTGATTAAAATTGGAGATTTCATGTTCACAGTTGATTTTGTAGTTCTCGAAACTTAACCTGTGATGAATCTATAGCAACAATATCCCAGTTATATTAAGTCAACCAGTCCTGGCTACTTTCAATGTTAACAATTGTCAGAGTGGTTCAGTGAGGACTTTCCTTTGGAAATATGACACTTGACTTAAACATATTAAATATTGGGGGCCAACCTACTGATCTATCTGATAAGCTTCTTGATGCCAACGTGATCCTAGGTATATCCAATAAGCATGCTAAGGATGAATCTTCTGAGAAGCTGGATAATTTAGGTGATGAGAATTTCTTTTTAGATGAGCTCGATAAGTCATCTAATTATGTGTCTTTTGCAAATTGGGATTTCCCTTGATGTGATAAATCTACTGCAAGCACACAGTGTCGGTTGTAGTGCTAACAAGTCATTCCCACAGAGATCAAAGGTGTTTTTGCGTTCTCACTAATCATATTATTCTAACGGACTATCAAAGGATTCTAAGTTGAATTTGAGTTGTTCTAATTAGCCTAAAATGTAGAATCCACTAGTTTCCAACCATGAATTACTTCTATTATCTTCTTCCTATGATAAAAATTTGATCTTTTAGTTTTAATCTTTACTTAAAATGTTCTAAGCATGTGCTATCAAGTAGTGTGTAAATATAACGTATCAAAGATACAACTTTGCATAAATATAAACTAAATCATTAAATAATTCTATGAAAAAGATTAAGATCAACAACCCAAAACCCTAACTATGTATAGGCTATTAAGAAATCTAATTCACGTATAACCTATCAAAATATTAATCTACGAGTTGTTATACTTTAATCATTTCATTGAAAAATCTTATCTTTATTATTTTATTTAGGAAGAAAATATTAGAGAGTAATGACATGGTAAATTCCTAATTTCATCTATATCCTAGACCTAGACTAAATTATATACTCATAATTCTACTTAGCAAGATCATATTTATATTCTTGAAAGTAAGGAAATCTAATCTAGAAAGCAATATTAATCTAAACTAGAAAGCAATTAAAAAAAATTACCTAAGAACAATTGATGAACAACAAAGGATACCTCTGGAGTTTGGTATGGTAGCTGTCACCCCTTCAACGAAACCCTAAATTTATTTATAAATTCGAGTACAAAATTATATCCTATATGAAACCCTAGATTACAAGGATACGGCCAATATATAGGTTTCGAAGAATCAAACCCTAATTTGAGTACAAGTGAAAAACTACAAAAAATATCGAAGCCCCGGTAGAAAAATCATCCAGAGTGGGCCCTGGGGAGCCACCAATTGGCGGCTAATACTGCCAAATGCGGCAAAGCCCTAGATGTTTTTCCTGATTTTTTTTCTGCATGAGTCTCTTGTCTTGCTCTTTTGATTTTGATGACTGTATTGAACTTTGACTCTCTGAAGCATCATAGTCATGTAGTTTTGCTCACTTTTAATTTTCTTTCTGGGCTTGGTTTCCTAATCCGGCTTTGAGTTTATATCATCTCCTTGTAGGAATAGAACTACCTGAAAAGCACACTAAAAATACCTGAGTAACGTTATTTAAATACAAAAATAGATAATATGGAGGCTATAAATATGCGACATATGGCAATCATCACACCCCACACCTATCTTTTGCTAGTCCTCAAGCAAAACCTAAATCTAAAAAGAAAAAGAAAAATCCTAACTCACTTTCGCAGGAATCGCAATTGAACTTAGCACGTGCAACAAGCCATTAAGCCCCTAGGTTAGCTTAGTGGTTGAGTTGTGTCTCGTGAGGGTTTGCAGTGAATATACCCACAAAATTCGTGAAGAAAACAGATTAAGGAATAAAGAAAAAATTAAAAAAATTATACAAAAGAAAGAAAAAATCTTTTTTTAATATTTTCTTTAATTAATCTCACTAATATACAAACTCAAGAACGCATTTAGATTATCAATTTTCAAGTCAAGCGTCATATCAGATAAACTTTTCATTTTAATCAAAAATTCAAATCCTATCTTTCAATACCCACTAACAGATAATCCATTGGCTCTTATACATCTACGTGCACGTGTGGTAGTCTACTTCGGCCTTAAACTCCAACTCTAACTCATGATTTATCTCCTCTCACATAACAATTTTTTTTAAGAATATTTCACCTTTCATGCGAATATTCATACTTGCTTAAGTGCAAAGTACCTGATTACTTGGATCATACTCTTTTTTTCACTCTTGAGACTATTGCGTTAATATCAGGCTCACCCCTTTTTTGTCACTCTTGAGGCTATTGGCTTAATACCAGACTCATCCCTTTTTTTCTTCTCACTTTTTTTTTATTTCTGAGCCTATTATCTTAATACTAGGCTCACCCTTTTTTTTCATGTTTAGAGAGAGAAAACTTACTCAATCGTTATCATCTTTGTCCTTAACCTAATAAACTATTGTGAAGTAAAAAAAATATATGTATATTTACATCATAATTACTGTTAGCGGTATTTATTTTTCGGTTTTAATCTTTTTCATAAAATTATGAGTGTATCATCCAATCTACTCTCCTATCAAATTTCAAATCTAAATTTATTCCTTTATTTATAATTAGGTTGATCTATTAATAAAAATATATAATATAAAAAATTAGTTTTTATTGTTTTTAAAAAAAAATTAGTTAGTTACCCTTAAAACTACCCGAAGTGTAAAATAAAGAAACCTCAAAAAAATCTAAAAATAAAATAAAAATTCTAGAATAAAAAACTTAAAATCCTAGAAAATAAAAATCTCCTAATCCACTTCCCCCACATCTAAACTTGTGTATACCCCCATACAAAAATCATTGGTGTCATTCTCTTTGCCTCCTACTTGACTCTCCAGGTGCACGACGTGCACGTATAGTAGAAGTCTCTGCATGATCAATTTCTTTCAATTGACGCCAAATATTTTTAAGACCACGCCAGACAATATTGATTTGCTCAGTGGGATCAGCTGGCAAGTCTTGGTCAAATAAGGCGTCATCCTCCTCCTCTTGTGTTAACTCAGTGTCATATATATTTTCATCATCCGTGTTTCTATTCCAATCCTCTAGAACAGCAGCATGATATGTCACTGAAATGTGCTCTACGGTTATAAACACATGTGAGGGTGCATATGCATCAAACTTTGCACTAGATATAAATCCGCAATATAATTGTGTAATTAGATACGGAAGAGGCAAATTAGTCCTTGACCGCATCTTAGCATCGATAATAGTGTCGACTAATTGTGTGCACATAAAAAAATGATTGTCCTGACGCATGATGCAATCAACAATGTGTAGTGTGCGTGTGTAAAATGATGGCATGTGTGTGATCCCCATTACATTAGTGTTGATCCAGCGGCAAGTCACGTGTACATTGCAATAAAATGTCTTGCTACTGATCCCTCTATCTCATGTCATTCTACAATTCGGGCCCATCCGTGTAAAATAGTCCTCAATCGCGTTTAGGATTTGATTCCCAGGGTGCAAGAGGATACCCGTGGATGCAGAGATGGCCGCTGCATGCACGTCGTGGATTTCTCCACACAAGTGGAGTTTAATGGTTTTGCAATTTTTTAAAATATCAGATTTTGTAAAACTTGTATAAAACTCCTCTACTAACTCTTGGATATAGAACGAATTGGGCATGTATATCAGATAATTCCATCCCAAATTTTCGATAGTGGATAAAAAATATACAGTAAATGCAGCAAAAATCTCACCAAAGAATTTTTTTGTAAACAAATCATGCCATTAGATTCTATCAGAGACCACAAAAAATTATTCTAAATTAACAGTAAACAGAGGATCCAGTAAGCTCACCTCCCCTGAAGTTTCAGGGAGAAAATCCAAAGCACTGCCGCTATTTGACGGCCTTTTGTCGCGGATTGGTAGTAGAAGTGAGACCTCTAGGGCACGGCTTCACGGAGGAAGAATCTTTGGGTGAACCCTGCTCTCTGGTCACCTCTGGTTTGAGCAAAAATTGAAGAGTCTCGACTGATCTGTAAAGAAGAATACAAAAAAGCAATAGAGGATTTGGGGGAGGATGAGGGCTGCTAGGGTTTGGGTTTTGATGAAACTAGGGCTGGTTGGGGCTGGTTGGGATTTTATAGTAGTGGCAAATTTTAATCAGCCCCTCACCTTTTCTCAGTTTTATTTGCAACCCTGCATCATGTTAGTAACACAATATACATAATATACATTCTATTATACAAATGAATACATGCCTCTATGCATAGATTAGGTCGTGAAGTGTCACGATCTCTGCATTATCACTCGGTCGAGTCTCTAAAAATGGTTTTAATCTCTGACCGTTCACTTTAAATAATTCACCGTTTTTAGGGTTTTCAAGATCGATTGCACCATAATGGTGCACCGCCCGTATTATGTACGGTCCACTCCATCCTGACCTCAATATTTTAGGGAATAAATGTAGCCTCGAATTATATAAGAGAACTTTTTACCCTGGTGTAAATCACTTGCGAATTATTGCTTTGTCATAAAACACTTTAGTTTTCTCTTTATAAATCTTAGCACTATCATATGCATGTCTAATCTCACCAAGCTCATTAAGTTGTAGCCTCCGCTACTCGCCGGCTTTTTCAAGCTCAAAAATTAGAAATTTGATGGCCCATAAAGCCTTATGCTCAAGCTCCACCAGTAAATAACACGCTTTTCCAAATATCAACTGATATGAAGATATGTCTAGATTGGTCTTGTAGGCGGTACGGTAGGCCCATAATGCATCTTCTAGTTTACATAACCAATCATTTCTGTTGTGATGCACTGTCTTTTTCAAAATCAGTTTAATTTGGCGATTGGAACTTCCACTTACCCACTAATTTGCGAATGATATGGTGTATCTAACTTGTGAGCAATGGAATATTTTGGCATGAGCGCCTCAAATGACTGATTAGTAAAATGGGTACCGTTGTCACTAATGATAGCTCGAGAAATGCCAAATTAAGAAAAAATATTTTTATTCAAGAACTTGACAATGACTTTGTTGTCATTCGATTTTGCGGCAATTGCCTCTACCCAGTTGGAAACATAATCGATAGTGACCAATATGTATTGCTTTCTAAATGAGTTGGGTAACAGTCCCATAAAATCTATACCCCATACATCGAATATCTCGAGCTCAATGATGGGTTGCAGAGGCATCATATTGCGCCATGAAATTTTGCCTACGAGTTGATATCATGTGCATGTTTTGCAATATTCCACAGCATCTTTGAAAAGAGTTGGCCAATAAAAACTACTCTGCAACACCTTTTCAGCTGTTTTCCTTGGACCAAAGTGTCCTCCACAAACAAAATCATGATAAAAAGAGAGGATATTTTGTATCTCATCTTCAGGTATGCATCGACGTATGATCTGGTCTAGAGAATATTTGAACATATATGGTTCATCCCAGTAAAAGAATTTTACTTGGGACAAGAACCTATATCAATCTAGCATGGACCAATGGGATGGAATCTTTTTTGTCACAAAATAGTTCACAATGTCAACAAACCACGGTTCACGCATCAACGCAAACAATTGCTCATCAGAATGATTCATTTATGGGGCAAGAATTAGTTGGAGAGTTGGGCATGCGAGATAAGTGATCAGCTACTAAATTATCCGCACCTTTCTTGTCTAATATCTCATGATCAAACTCTTGTAACAAGAGGATCTATCGAACGAGCCTTGCTTTTGCATCTTTCTTGATCAACAAATATTTCAAAGCAGCATGATCAATATAAACTATAATCCGCAATCCAATTAAGTAGGAGCGAAACTTTTCAAGTGCAAAAAAGACTGCAAGAAGCTCTTTTTCTGTGGTAGAGTAGTTCAACTGGGCATCATTGAGTATCCTACTTGCATAGTAAATCACATGTGGCTGCTTATTAATACGTTGTCTAAGGACTACACCGATAGCATAATCAGATGCGTCACACCTAAACTCAAAGGGCAGACTCCAGTCTAGCACATAAATGATAGGAGTGGTGGTAAGCGCCTTCTTGAGCTGCTCAAATGCTCTAAGACAATCAAGTGTGAAATTGAATGGCACGTCCTTGGCCAGTAGATGTGTCAAAGGCCTAGCAATTTTGCTTAAGTCTTTGATAAACTTATATAGAACCCAGCATGACCAAGGAAGGAGCGTATATTTTTCACTGATCGCAGAAGTGGAAGATTAATGATGAGTTCCACCTTGGCTTTGTCAACCTCGATACCATCCTTCGATATGACATGCCCTAGCACTATATCATTTTTGACCATGAAATGGCATTTTTTCCAATTCAGTGTCAAGTGTTTCTCATGGCAATGCACGAGAACTAATTCTAAATTATGCAGACACTCTTGGAATGAATCTCCAAAGATAGAAAAATCATCCATAAAGATTTCAAGAAATCATTCAAGTATATCAGAGAAAATTCTCACCATGCACCTTTGGAATATGGAAGGTGCATTGCATAACCCAAAGGGTATGAGTCTGTATGCAAAGGTGCCAAATGGATATGTGAATGTGATCTTTTCTTGATCTTCCGGGGCGATAGAAATTTGGTTGTAGCCAATATATCCATCTAAGAAACAATAGAACTCATGTCCGGCCAACCATTCCAGCATCTGATCAATAAAAGGTAAGGGAAAGTGGTCCTTTCTAGTTGCAACATCCAGCTTTCTATAGTCAATACAGACTCTCAATTCCGTCTGCAAATGTATCGAGATAAACTCATTTGTATCATTCTTGACTACAGTAATTCCGGACTTCTTAGGCACTACCTGAACTGGGCTCACCCATATATTATCTGAGATAGGATAGATGATCCCATTACCAAGACACTTAAGAATATCCTTTCTTACAGTTTCTTTCATTACCGGATTCAACCTACGTTGAGGGACTTTTGTAGGTCGTGAATTATCTAGTAAATGAATTCTAAGCTGCACTATAGATGGACTTATCCCCTTTATATCGGCCATACTCCAGCCTATAGCTTTCCTATGTGCTTTCAACACTGATATGAGTGCTCCCTCCTGAGTTTCAATCAAATCTGCAGAGATAATGATTGGTAGTATGTCATGTTCACCCAAGAAAGCATACTTGAGATGACTCGGAAGGGTCTTCATCTCAAACACAGGTGGACACTCAATAGATAGTCATAACTGAACTCATGGTTTAGTCATCAATGGCTCAGGTGGAAGTTCCCATCGAGTGGAAGATACATAATTAGATGACTCATCGAGCGTATTCAAGAACAAGCTCTTATTAACTAAACCATCCAACTCATCAAAGAATTCCTCCTCTTGGTGCTCACTGGACAACCCTTAGATCATATTCACTTCTAGGGGCTCGTCATGTGGATCACTTGGTTGGCGCCCTAGATTGAATATATTCAAGTCAAGTGTCATATTTCCAAAAGAAAGTCTCATCGATCCACTCCAGCAATTAATAACTGCATTAGAAGTGGCCAGGAATGGACGTCCCAAAATAACTGGGATACAATGTTGTGGATCCATCACAGGTTGAGTCTCGAGAACTATGAAATCAACTAGAAAAATAAACTCCGCAATCTTAATCAAGACGTCATCAATCTCTCCCATAGGCGTCTTTACAGATCTATTGGCTAGCTATAACGTAATTCTTGTAGGTCTCAACTCTCACAGTCCGAACTTCTAGTACACTGAATAAGAAAATAAGTTGACACTAGCTCCTAAATCTAATAGAGCCCTTTCAATCACTGTAGTCCCTATGGTGCAGGAGACAGTAGGACTTCCAGGGTCTTTGTACTTCACAGGTACTGACTGAGAGAGCATGCTAGAGATGCTAGCAGCTAGGAAGACTTTCTTTGGAATATTTGTTATTCTCTTCTTTGTGCATAAATCCTTTAAGAATTTTGCATAAGCAGCTACTTGTTGGATTGCATCTAGAAGAGGAACATTGACCTTAACTTGCTTGAATAACTCAAGGATGTGCTCTAACTGAAGAGAATTTTTTTCAATCGATTTGGATAGGGAGCCTTCAGCTTATAAGTATAGTCGATAGGAGGATTAGAATTAGAGGAGTCAGACTCCTCTGTCATGCTAGTGGGTGGATCCTTGGATGATGATGATGAATCATAAGGTGATGATAGAATCATGGAATCAGGGAATGTAGCCTGCCGTGCACTAGGAGTGGAGTTAGGTAGCATGGCTACATGATTGTAAACCAGCTTGCCAGATCGAAGTGTGTGAATGGAATTAACTTGGTTGACATGCAACTGATTGGAGTTTGAGGAACTAGCATTAGGGTTTGTTAAGGGTTGACTTGGAAAAGTACTCTTGCCACGTTCACTCATTTGACTCGCTAATTGTCCAACCTGCTGCTCTAAGTTCTTAATGGCTTGAGAGTTCACGAGCAAGTGCTGATCTGTTTTTTGAATAAAATAAGTTGACACTTTCATGAGATTTTGCATATGTGTGTCAAGGTTGGATGAGGACTTGAGAAGATTTTTAACATTCTTCTCAAGTGACTGGAGTTGCTTTTCTTGATCATTATTAGACCCCTGTTGTGGATATGATTGGTTTTGTGCAGGTGGTCTGTTCTAGTTGTTCCCATGATTTGAAGCATTTGGGTGTGATAAGCACCCACATTTGGTCTTGGGAACTGACTATTGGCTGGAGGTTGCATATTAGGGTTCGATACTCCCTGATATTGCCCTTGACCCCAAGAGAGATTTGGATAGTTCCTCCAGCCAGGATTGTATGTATGAGCGTATGGATTATTCATTGGTCTCTGATACAAGGCGTTAGCCTGCTCAAGTGTGGGACCCAAAGGATTCACTAACAGTGGACACTCCTCCATAACGTGATTTGGAGTTCCGCAATTAAAGTATATGGGACTTTGTATTTGATTCACTTGACCCACTGATGGACCACTAGGAGTCTTCAACGCCTCAATTCTCCACATAAGGGTTGCAATCTTAGTTTCAGCAGCTATATAGATGTCGACACTATGGATCCCACCCATATACACAGAAGTTGGTGCATTGGGTTTCTCAATGGGACTCTTCCACTGCATAGTTTTCCATGATAAGTTCTCAAGAAAGTCCCATGTGTCATCCTCATTCTTTATCATAAAGTCTCCCTGACACATGGACTCAAGAAGAGTTTTGGATGTGTAATCAAGTCCTTCGTACATAATTTGACACAACCGTCACTTTTCTGTCGCATGGCGGGAGCACTGAGCTAATATATCTTTGAATTGTTCTAAGTATTTCCAGAAGGGTTCTACCGGCACTTGACGGAATTGATTAATTTTATTCCGAATTTTTATCGTCTTGTGCGTGGGATAATACTTCTTAAGAAGCACTGTGACGAATTCCTCACAAGTAGTGATTGAATCAGTAGGCATACTGTACAACCACTTCTTGGCATTATCTTAGAGATTGAATGGGATGAAAAAGAGTTTAATTGCGTCCTCCGATAAGTGTTGCAGTTTAATCATCATACACACTTCTTGAAATTCATTGATAAAGAGATATGCATTCTCAGAATCAGAACTAATAAATTTAGGAAGCATGCTGATGTACTGTGGCTTTAATTCATAGTGATTACCCACTGTTTGTGGAAGTTTGATGCATGATAGTAGTGATGTGCGCAACGAGTAATATCGATCCTGAAGGATCGGGATCGGTTGGTCTATCTTGTCTCCCATGAACAAATCTGATCTCACTAGTCGACCAAATTGATCACGGGTCCAATGTGACATGAACCAGCCACCATGAATGGATGCGTGAATTTCCTAAACTAATGTTAAACTAATGTAAGAAGTGAGGTGTGGTGTAGATAAAACGGTGGAAGAGATATGTTCAAAGAAAAAAAATGTGATTCCTACTGTTTCTACTTTTTTTAAAAAAAATTTAACAAAATCAGAGAACCAAAACACAAAACTGGAAAAAAATGGGGTCAGAAATTACCTGAGTTGCCGCTATTTAGCAGTTCTTGCCACTAATTAGCGGCAGAACCAGAGAGATTGTCTCTCTTGTTTCTGCTACGCAACTCTGAAGCTCCTCTAATCCTTTTTGTCTTCCTGTATCTGCACTTTCTGGTCCCTGCACACTCAACACACATTGTTAACCCGTAAAACGTTAGAAAAAGCAAGAAAATACCATCGATCCCCTACAACGGCCCCAAAAACTTGATGTGATAAATCTATTGCAAACGCACAATGTCGGTTGTAACACTAACAAGTCGTTCCCGCAGAGATCTAAGGTGTTTTTGCGTTCTCACTAATCATATTATTTTAACGGACTAACAAAGGATTCTAAATTGAATTTTAGTTGTTCTAATTAGCCTAAGATATAGAATCCACTAGTTTCCAACCATGAATTACTTCTATTATCTTCTTCTTATCATAAAAATTTAATCTTTTAGTTTTAATCTTTACTTAAAGTATTCTAAGCATGTGTTATCAAGTAGTATGCAAGTATAACGCATTAAAGATACAACTTTGCATAAATATAAACTAAATCATTAGATAATTCTATGAAAAAGATTAAGATTCAACAACCCCAAACCCTAACTAAGTATAGGCTATTAAGAAATCTAATTCAAATATAACATATCAAAGTATTAATCTATGAGTTGTTATTCATTGAAAAATCTTATCTTTATTATTTTATTTAGGAAGAAAACTTTAGAGAGCAACTATATGGTGGATTTCTAGTTTCATCTATATCCTAGAGTTAGACTAAATTAGCTACTCACAGTTCTAGTTAGAAAGATCATATTTTTATTCATGAAAGCAAGGAAATCTAATTTAGAAAGCAATATTAATCTAAACTAGAAAGTAATTAAATAAAAATTACCTAAAAACAATTGATGAATAGCAAAGGATACCTCTGAAGTTTGGTATGGCAATCGTCACCCCTTCGGCAAAACCCTAATTTTATTTATAAAATTCGAGTACAAAATTATATCCAATATGAAACTCTAGATTACAAGGATACAACCAATATATAGACTTTGGAGAATCAAACTCTAATTTTAGTACAAGTGAAAAACTATAAAATTACATCGAAGCCCCGTAGAAAAATCACCCAACGTGGGCCCTAGGGAGCCACCAATTGGCGGCTAATGCCGCTAAATAGCGGCAAAACCCTAGATGTTTTTCCTGATTTTTCTTCTGCATGAGTCTCTTGTCTTGTTTTTTTAATTTTGATGATTGTATTGAACTATAACTCTCTACAACATCATAGTCTTGTAGGTTTGCTCACTCTTAATTCCTTTCTGGGCTTAGTTTCCTAATCCGGCTCTGAGTTTATGTCATCTCCTTGTAGGAATAGGGTTACATGAAAAGCACACTAAAAATAGCCGAGGAGCATTATTTAAATACAGAAACAGATAATATGGAGGCTATAAATATGTAACATATGGCACTCATCATACCTCCAAATCCATTGCTATACACATCAAGTTTTTGGGAACCGGCAATTGAGTGCCCATCTAAGCTAGAGATGACTGAGCTTAGGAGGGAGCACTCTTTTCAATAAAGTGTTGGGTGAGCACAACACGCTACCAATCATAATCATTGTCGATTTGACTGAGACTTAGAAGGAAGCACTCTTATCAATGTTATAAGTGCATAGGAAAGGTATTGGCTAGACCATAATCGACATCAAGGGGATAAGTCCATCTATCGTCCAGTATAGGATTCATTTACTAGATAACACTCGATCAATACGAGATCCTCAGTGTAGATTAAAACTAGTCATGAAGGACGCTATAAGGAAGGATATTTTGAATTGCCTTGACAATGGCATCATCTATCCTATCTCCAATAGTTCATGTATAAGTCTTCTTTAAGTAGTACCAAACAAGTTCGGAATCGTTGTGGTCAAGAATGATACAAACAAGCTCATCACGATGCATATGCAGACAGGATGGTGAGCTTTAATTGACTACAGAAAGCTTAATGTTGCAACGAGGAAAGACCACTTTCCCTTATCATTTATTGACTAGATCCTTGAGCAAATAGCCAGACACGAGATCCATTACTTTTTAGATGGATACTCCAGCTATAACTAGATTCTCATTGCTCCTAAGGATCAGGAGAAAGCCACATGTCCATTCAGCACCTTTGCATATCGCCACATACCCTTTAGGCTATGAATGCACTAGCTACGTTCCAAAGGTGTACGATTAGTATATTTTAAGATATGGTAGAATGCTTCCTCAAAATCTTTATGGATGATTTCTCTATTTTTGAAGATTTATTCAATGAGTGTTTTCACCATCTTGAGCTAGTTCTTGCACACTGACATGAGAAAAACTCGACAATCAATTGGTAGAAACGTCATTTCGTGGTGGGAATGGCATTATACTAGGCATATTATCTCAAAAAGGGTATTGAGGTTGAAAAGTCAAGGTAGACCTGAACGCCAATCTTCCACCTCTTCAATGAGTGAAATATGTAAGATCTTTTCTTCGTCATGCTAGTCATTACAGGAGATTCATAAAAGATTTTAGCAAAATTGCTAGGCCTTTGGCTTATTTGTTGACCAAAATGTACCAATTAATTTTATACCTGACCATCTCTAAGTCTTTGGGCAACTCAAAGAGGCAGTAACCACCACTCATATCTTTCATACACCAGATTGGAGTCAACCATTTAAGCTTATGTATGATACATCTAATTTTTCTATTGGTGGAGTTATTGGATAATGTATCAAGAAGCAACCTCATATGATCTATTACTCAAGTAGAATACTCAGTGATGCCTAATTGAACAAGTCCACAACAGAGAAAGAGTTCCTAGTAGTCGTTTTCACATTAAAATGTTTCATTCTTACTTGATTGGGTCACGGATCATTGTATACACCGACCATGCTACTTTGAAGCATTTGTTAACTAAGAAAGATACAAATTAGGGCTATTTGATGGATCGTCTTTTTAACAATTTGATCTTGAGATTCGAGATACGAAAGATATTGATAATCAAATAGCAATCATATGTCTCGCCTACCCAATGCTCCAACTATTATCCACCCCATTAACGAATCATTTTTTACTGAGCAACTATTAGCATTACTTTGTGAATCCTAGCTTGTAGATATTGCAATCAATTTTGCAACCAAAGAAATTCCATCTTACTGCTCTAAGGAAGATCGTTACTGGTTTCTCTCCCTAATAAAATTGTTCTATTGGGATGATGTATACTTACTCAAATACTGTCCCAACCAGATTATGAGGCAGTGCATACTTGAGATTGAGATACAAAGTATCTCATCCTTTTATCATGATCATACTTGTGGAGGACGCTTTGGTCCTGGGAAACAACCAAAAAGGTGTTGAAAAGCAACTTTTACTAGCCTACTATTTTTAGAGATGTCGTTGATTTCTGTAAATCATGTGCATGATATCAGCAAGTAAGCAGAATTACAAAGCGTAACATGATGCCGTTACAACCAATCCTGGAGGTTGAGATATTCGATATGTAGGGGATAAATTTCATGGGTCCCCATCATTGAACTTGTTTGGAGACCAATATATACTTGTTACTGTGGATTATTTTTCCAAATGGTTGTCACAAAAATCGAATCATAACAAAGTTGTTATCAAGTTTGTAAAAAAGAACATATTTTCATGATCTGGCACCTCCTCGCTATTATTAGTGATAGTGGAATCCATTTTCACAATAGATTATTTGAGATGCTTATTGTTTGTCATAAAATCGTAAAAGTTTTTTATTTGAATATCTCAATAAAAGATTACAATTTCAATGGTTTTTCGTTTACAGAAAATGAGGAAAAATCAAATTCCTTTTTGTATAAGGTTGGGTTCTGAGATAGCTGTGGAGGACGATCTTGCTCTCCGTTGACACTCCGTACAAACTCATTCAATCGGGTCGGGCGACTTTACATTAAACCCCTCCCTGGAAGCCATAGATAGCATCGTGAATCTCAAACTTGGATTCATGGATCTGCTTTGTCGTAACTGAGTCGTAGCTATGGAGAACGATCTTGCTCTCCGTTGACACTCTGTATAAACTCTTTCAATTGGCAAAGAGGCTCTGAACTTCTAATCACAAAGGATCTTTGAGAAGAAGACGATCGATCCCCTCTTTTATCTGTTTTCCTGCTCTTTATAGGGGTTTCAAGGTAGCGTCACCATCTTATTCGCCCAGCGGTTAGCTCCACTATTCGAGTGATGCCGTCATATTCGTTCGGCAGTTAACTCCACAATCTGAATAGTGCCATCATACTCGTTCAGCAGTTAACTCCACTATCTGAATAGTGTCGTCATACTCGTTCGGCAGTTAACTCCACTATCCGAGGTGGCAACTTCCTTTATTCGGATCGGGCAACTTTGTATTAAACCCCTCCTCGGAAGCAATAGATAGCATCGCGAATCTCAAACTTGGATTCGCAGATTTCTTTGTCGTAACTGGGTCGCGGACCTCGGACTTTAGATTCGCGGATATGCTTTATCATAACTGAGTCGTAGCTGCGGAGAATGATCTTACTCTCTGTTGACATTCCGTACAAACTTTTTCCATTGGCAAAGAGGCTA
Organism: Dracaena cambodiana; assembly: GCA_036321105.1. Lineage (NCBI taxonomy): Eukaryota > Viridiplantae > Streptophyta > Magnoliopsida > Asparagales > Asparagaceae > Dracaena > Dracaena cambodiana. The sequence goes on from JAYEPQ010000006.1 coordinate 36,725,881, forward strand.
TGAACTTCTGATCATAAAGGATCGTCGAGAAGAAGATGATCAATCCCCTCTTTTATCTGTTTTCCTGCTCTTTATAGGGGTATCAAGGTAGCGTCATCGTCTTATTCGCCCAGCGGTTAGCTCCACTATTCGAGTGATGTCGTCATATTCGTTCGGCAATTAACTCCACGATCTGAATAGTGTCGTCATACTCGTTCGGCATTTAACTCCACTATCTGAATAGTGCTTAACTCCACTATCCGAGGTGGCAACTTCTTTTATTCGGGTCGGGCAACTTTGTAATAAACCCCTCCTCGGAAGCCATAGATAGCTTCGCGAATCTCAAACTTTGATTCGCGGATCAGCTTTGTCGTAACGGGTCGCGGATCTCGGATTTTAGATTCGCGGATCTACTTTGTCATAACTGAGTTGCGGACCTCGAGCCCTAAATTCAAAGATCTGCCTTGTTTCAGAATTTTCGCTAACACTTATAAAAAAATACTTCATTATTTAAAAGTTAACTACACCTTATTATCCTTAGACTAGTGGATAAGTGGAGGTCTTGAATCTCCAAAATTAAACTGATTTTGGAGAAAATGATGCAACACAATTGTAAAGATTGGCCTCGCAAACTAGTGGATATATTATAGGCATACCATACCGCTTACAATACCAATTTAGGCATTGTCTTCATAGTTTGATTTACGACAAAGTGTGTCATTAGTTGTTGTTTGTTGTTGTGTGATCTACCAGTGGAGCTTGAACATAGAGCTTCATGGGCCATCAAATTCTTAAGTTCTGAATTAGAAAACGTCAATGAGCAGCAAAGATTTTAACTATACGAACTAGATGAGATCAAAAGGGATGCATATGATAATGCCAAGATTTATAAGGAGAAAATGAAGGTGTTTCACGACCGGGCTATTATGCGTAAGTCATTTATAATGGATCAAATTATTTTCTTATATAATTCGAGCCTATATTTATTCAGAAAAATTTAAGATTGAATGAAGTGGACTATACATTATACGGATAGTGCATTATCTTGGTGTCATCGATGTTGTGAGCCCTAAGAACACTAAAATACTTAAAGTAGACTGAAATCATTCTAGAGTCTCAATTGAGCGAGAACATGACCCTTCACCATCCTCATTATATATAAAAAAAACATATACTTTATCTTGTACATTAATTTTCCCTTTTTATTATGTATCTTAAAATGTGGGTAGATTAGCATAGAGTTACTTTTGAGTTTATTAGGATTTAATGAAAATCATATAGATCAGCAGGGGACTCTGTCAAATTTTTCACCCTCTACATATCAACCCCTACATTACACACTTTCCACAATCCCTAGCCCCTACAGATCTCCTCTACTGATATAGTCTATCTCAAATTGAGGAGGTTCAATAGAAACGCGTTGCTAGATCGCTCCCGACCCAGCCGGCCGACACTAGCCGGAGCCAGCATCATCGCCAGCTAGCGACAATATCAAGGAAACTCCTCCTGCAACTTCAAAGACTGTCCGTTATCTGCCCCTCTTGACATTGTGCTGAATTAGGCTTATGTTTAATTTATGATGGCCACAGTTTTTGCTAAGGAAAGTTTTATAAAAATCTTCAAGAAATTCCATGTTTACTTTTTGTGGCTATGGTGGGAGTGTTTGATTTATGAGTCATACGCTTATTACATCTTCTCTCTCGTATACGAATTTCATAACAGATTCTCCAAATCCGGCATAAAGGAGGGATAACATGAATTTTACACTTAAATGGGCGGGGCCATAACATTAATATCCATGTTGGGACCATAGCTGTGGTTACTGGAATTTTGCTCAGTAACAGGAATCAAATTTCTAAAGCCATTGAGAAGTATATTGTAACCACTACTTTTCTATTATTGCATTTAATTCACTTCTAAAAAAAAAAAAAAATAATAAAATATATTAAAATCTGGAAAATAAATAAATAAATAAAGGAGGGTTTGTTTTTCTATTAGGATGAAGATCTAGAAGAGGATCTAGAAGTGGTTGAGATCAAAATAAATTCATAAGATTTCACTTATCCAAATATTTGTTATATAAATCTTCAACCAACAAGATTGCATCTTAACCAACAAGATTATATCTCAAACTTCCAACCTTCTAAAATTTAAATAAGAATAAAATAAAATCCCTCTCCTATGGAACCCAGAAAAACTTCAGAACGTGTGGGAAGGAGAGAGAAGGGAAGCAAGGAAAGAAAAAGGAGGAAAGAAGAGATTTGGCTAAGGTGAGTTCTCTTAACTCACATAAATATGCTACGTTTATTTTTATACTCCCTGTTTTTTTTATTTAATTAACGTTATGCATTTGAATAGAAACCTAAATAGAGTTAAATTTACCTGGCCATTAACTACTGTCTTTTAGTAAGAAATACAAGTAAAATATAATGATTGTCATGATGATTGCTATTAGGGATTTAACAGTAGACTATACATAGGAAAATGCTAAGAAATTCATCAAGTAATCCCTTTTTCATTTTTTTTTTATTTAGATTGATCCCTAATTATGTTTAGGTAGTTCTATTGATTTGATTTGGACGAGTGGAGATCATTGCATGTACATTTTGATTCGATTTGCCTCAGCAAGTTGCCGTTCTTACTCCATAACGATTAAATCTGGATTTACATCAGATATTGTGAAAATTAATTATCATGATTTCAGTCTTAGCTAAAAGTTTATGGGTTGTTAAATAATCTGCAAAGAAATAATTTCCATGTTGTGCTCTAGAGACACAGTGTTGCTAGGAAAAATCCCTGAATGCTAGTTGCTTTGATGAAAACATTTTGCTTTAAAAAAAAAATCCTTTAGCAGAAATGTGGAAGGTGAGTTTAGAGTCCCATTCTTTCGCCAACAGACAGCAACAAAAATTTGTGAACTTGAATGTGCATCATTTGAATCAAAGCATGGCTATGATGAGTTGCCTTGAAGTACCTGATTAATGGTTTTTGGTTCTTGGCTTCTTCTGCTTCTGCTTAAGTTTCCGCATTTGCTTGTGTGTTTTTTTCCTTCATCTTCTCTTTCTCCTTTCTCTGTTTGGTTGCAGGAAACTTTAGGAAATTCTAAATATGCACATATTTACCAGTGAGCACCACTTCCCTTATGCTGTAAATCACTTTACTATATAGTATGTGGTGCACATTTAGAACTATCTGCAACTTTCCAGGAAACTTTAGGAAATTCTAAATGCGCACATATTTACTAGTGAGCACCATTTCCCCTACGCTGTAAATCACTCTACTATATAGTATGTGGTGTGCATTTAGAAATTCTGCTTCTTCTTCTTTTTCTGCTTCTACTGCTGCTGCTTCTCCTTCTCCTTTCTCTGTTGGGTTGCAATGACAAGACAACTTTGGAAAAATTTTAAATGTGCACATATTTTACTAGTGAGCACCATTTTCCCTATGTTGTAAATCACTTTACTATATATTATGTGGTGTGCATTCTGTTTTTTCGTTTTTTTTTCTGCTTCTTCTTCTTTTTCTGCTGCTGCTTCCGTTTCCGCATCTACTGCTGCGACGGGGTCTTGAAAGATACCCATTTGAGCATACAAGAGAAATTCTCGAGAGGATGCTTACACTGGAGAAACAAGAATTTGTAGAACCTACACAGTAAAACTGAATGACAAGGGAAAGTTGAAGAATAGTCTTGTACAATAAAACTTAGCAAATAGTCTTGTACAGCTAGTTTAAGAATAGTGATATAGATGTCTCAGAGATCCTAGACAAAGGCTTCCCTTCCCTCCTCTTCATCTTCTTCAGGCACAATGGTGTGCAACTCCTCCCCTCTGACCTTCACAAGAACTCCTTTATCACTCTCTCTGAACTCCCATCACTTGTACTATTAACTATTTGTTGGATACAGTGATCATGTTGTTATGCTTGTTTGGATGCTTTAATCTTGTAGCTTCTCCCAACCTGGCAAGTTCCCAGCAACATAGATTGTCTCTAAAGAGGAAATGAACATGACAGTGTATTGGTATTTCCTGCAAGTTTTGATGAATTTTGCTGCAACAAAATTGCAGTAAAATCTTTGCAGTAAAATTTGCTAGGCCTTATTCTTAGTAAGCAGCCGTTGCACCCATTCATAAGCATTTGAACAAATTCTACATTTGAAAATAAATACGAATGGTTTAAAAAAAAATTCAATAATAACCTACTTCTAAATTGAATGTTTCATGCTCTACCAAAAGAAAGAGGAAAATGCATATTGGAAAAAAAATCTGAAAACATATCGAAAATTATGGGATTGGTGATAAATCATTAACTATTGTATTGTATATTATTCTTTATTGTTACTATTGTTGTCACAGGATATTGAAATTTAGTGATGATCACCAATCCATTAAACTAAACTGAATAACTTACACTGAAATCGTCATACACTGGGATTTGAAAAAAATTAAGGTTCATATGAATTAGATGGCTGGACGTAACTGTACCACTGTTTCCCATTTTGGGAGGATCGGGATAGACTCCAATCATTACTGCGCCATTGTTTCCTGTTTTAGGAGGATCGGGATAGGCTCCGATCAAAATTACTGTTCGTTTTTCCGGGGTAGACGGGATGAGTTCAGACCAGCTATATTCATATTTTTCCTGAATTTTTAAATACCATAATTAAAAGACATCAACTAAAAAAATAATAATAATAACTTCTACCTTTTATTTGCATGACTGTCTATGATATTGAGTTGTTATTGTTATTTTTTTGTATTTTACTATTTAATATTAGATCGCTTTACTGACGATCCTGGTTATGCATGACCAGATGCAGACATTTATCAAGAAGTAGATTTACCAGAAACAGAACAAGATGTGACATACTTTAAGGAACAGGCAGATCTACAGGAGTGATGAAAGTTTTAGTTAATTACTTTCATTTTAGAAAACTGTAATAAGTGCATAAGGAACTTTATTTAATTTTATGTGAGACAGTTCTTTTATTCAGAAATAATTTATTTGTAGTGACATTTTGCTGATTTTATTTAGAGGAAGTTTGTTATCACTTTGATTTTAAAAACAATTATCATTTATTTCTGTATGTTATTCATATTAAATTGCGTTGCAACTGTAATGTTTTGTTTTGAGGTTTGTCGAGTTGTCATTCGACGCCGAACGTTTCAGCTTCCACACTACGAAAAGTGGGGCATTACAGGTGGTATCAGAGCCCAAGCTTCTTTAAGTCTGTTCAAGTGATTTGAACAAACTTGAATATCATTACAGTCAGCAAATAAATAAATAAATATAATAGTTTAATTTTACTAAACTATTTAAGGTTCAATACGACTATATATATATATATATATATATATATATATATACCTAAATATGATTTTTCTAAATATATCTAATTGCTTTTATTATGTTTATCTAAGTAATACTTACATTATCCCATTTCCTCAGAAGGATGGCTCGTCAGACTAACAGGAATGGAGCAAATTTTGGCTCAACCTCGAACACCACTGAAGCTAATGAAATGTTAGGACTGCTTAGTAAGATGGTCGACGCGCAACAATAACAGGCCGAACCTTTCAAGCAGGATTGATGGCGGCCTTACATCGTGTGGCAGAACCGAGGGACCAGCATCCTAGAGGGATATCTGATTTCAGACGCCTTCATCCATCTACCTTCTCGGGAACAGTAGGAGCCTTGGAAGCTGAACAGTGGCTCATGCAGATGGAAGACTTATTAAGAGCTGCTATGATCCAGATACTGACAAAGTGAGTGTCGTCAAAATTCAATTGAGGAATATAGAAAGGACCTGGTGGAAATCAGAGGAGAACAGACTATTCCAACCAATCTCGTGGGATGCTTTCACAACGAGTTTCTTTGCAAGGTTCTTTCCTAGAGCAGCCAGGAGGAAAATGGAGCACCAATTCATTAACTTGAGGCAGGCAGGAATGACAGTAGAAGAGTATGTATCAAAGTTTGTTCGTCTAAGTCGATTTGCGCCATACATGGTATCAGATGAAGCAGATCATGCTCATCGCTTCCAACAGGGATTGAGAATAGATATCCAGAAGTATTTAGTAACCTCCAGAATGGAGACCTATGCTGAAGTTATTGATGCAGCTCGAGATATAGAGTAAGTGATAAATAAGGAAAGGAGGGTTCAGTCTTCTGCACCCAAGAGGTCGGCCAGTCAAATGTTGGGAGGAACTTCATCTAGGAATACTGAGAAGCGTCTGGTCACTTCTTCGCAATAGAGGGTTACTTGCACACATTGCCAAAAGCTAGGACACACTATCAAGGAGTGTCGGTATGCTAACAACTTATGTCTAGCATGTGGATCAAGTGAACACATGATCGGGGAATGTCCACGAAGGAGAAACATGGGGCCAATGCCTCGCCTTCCAGTATCTCAACAACAACAGTAGTCACAAAAGGATCAGAATGGCAATCAGAATAGGCGACCACTTCCACCTTAGAATAGAGCTTATGAACATGCTAAGAAGAATAAGGCAGTAGACATGGGACGTGGACAAGCCTATAACCTAACCGCAGAGCAAGCAGAGAAGTCAAATGACGTGGTAGCAAGTATGATACTAGTCAATCATATACCTGAATCAATTTTATTTGACTCAGGAGCATCACATTACTTTATTTCTTCTAAATTTGTGACACTACATGCCATACCATATGAGAACCTGAACATTAGATGGAAGATAAGTACGGGTAACGGGGGTATTGTTTCTACTCAAATGTGCAGATTGTGTCCTGTAGTAATTTGTAGAAGGGAATTTTATGTTAATTTCCTAATTATCGATACTCACGGATTTGACGTGATATTAGGAATAGATTGGTTAAGTACCTTTCATGCAATTATTGACTGCCGGAGGCGAAGCGTTGTCTTCAGGATACCGAATCACCCAGAGTTCGAGTTCATTGGGGGCAGCAGCACCAAGGAACCTGCAGAATTTAGAGCTCAATCTACGGAGGGAGTAATAGTCCAAATGGATGCCATACTAGCTCATATCCCAGTGGTGTCGGAGTTTTTGGACATCTTCGAGGATTTCTCAGGATTACCACCAGACAGGACAGTGGAGTTCGCTATTGAGCTTCTTCCTGGCACTACACCAATCTCTCTAGCACCATATCAAATGGGTCCAGCAGAGCTAAAAGAAGTGAAGATACAACTAGACGAGTTGGAAGTTAAAGGTTTCATTAGACCAAGTACTTCTCCCTGGGATGCACCAGTGCTTTTGACTGGGAAGAAAGATGGAGACAAAAGATTATGTATTGATTACAGGGGATTAAATAGGGCCACTATCAAAAATCGATACCCACTACCGAGAATTGATGGCTTGTTCGATCAGCTTGGTTGTGTTAGGGTATTTTCCAAGTTGGACCTTAAGTCAGGGTATCATCAAGTAAAAGTGAAGGAGTCGGATGTTCCTAAAACAGCATTCCGAACTCGTTATGGGCACTTTGAATTCTTAGTGATGCCATTCGGAGTGACGAATACACCTACTATTTTTATGAACTTAATGAATCGAATTTTTCTTCCATATTTGGATAAATTCGTTGTGGTGTTCATAGATGACATATTGGTGTATTTAAGGACTAAAGAGGATCACACTAAGCATTTAAGGATAGTTTTGGAGACACTAAGGAAGGAGAAACTATTTGGGAAGCTCAGCAAATGTGAATTTTGGCTAAAGAGTGTTTCATTCTTGGGACACATTGTTTCTCAAGATGGAATCTCAGTCGATCCTGACAAGGTCTCAACAGTGAAAGATTGGCCGATCCCGAAAAATGTTTCAGAGGTGAGGAGCTTTCTAGGATTAGCAGGTTATTATCGGAAGTTTGTCCAAGACTTTTCTAAGATTTCAGGACCTCTAACCAAGCTCCTGAGGAAAGGAGAGAGGTACGACTGGGCAATTGAATGTGATGCAGTTTTCAATGAGTTGAAAAGGAGGCTCACAACAGCACCAGTATTAGCCGTACCGGAAGGGACCGAAGGAATGGTGGTATACAGTGATGCGTCAGGCAGGGGGCTAGGTTGTGTGTTGATGCAACGAGAACGAGTAATAGCTTATGCATCTAGACAATTGAGACCGCATGAGAAAAACTATCCCACACATGATTTAGAGCTTGCAGCTGTGATTTTTGCATTAAAAATTTGGAGGCATTATTTGTTGGGTAGTAAAGTGGAGATTTATACAGACCATAAGAGTCTTAAGTATATCTTCACACAGAACAGATTATGACATCAATTTGCAATACTATCCTGGTAAGATCAATGTGGTACCTGATGCCTTGAGTAGAAAGCCTATGGTAATAGTTCTAACTCAGCAGAAGGAACTACTTGAGGAAATCATACAGTTAGAATTAGAAATTATCTTACCCGGTGCTGAGGCACAAATGTTGGCTTTACAACTCCAACCTCCATTGGTAGAAAAGATAAAAGAAGCTCAGAAAGATGATCCCATGTTGCAAAAATTCTGAAGACAAGTAGAAGGACAGAGAACAGATTTATGTATCCACGCAGATGGGTCTCTTCGATTTGGCAATAGGTTGTGCGTGCCCAAAGGAGAAATTCGGCAGGAAGTATTGTCAGAGGCTCATAGTTCAGTTTATTCTATCCATCTCGTAGGAACAAAGATGTATCAAGACTTGAAGCAATATTTTTGGTGGCATGGAATGAAGCGTGAAATTGCCAATTTTGTATCCAAGTGCTTAACTTGTCAGCAAGTTAAAGCAGAACATCAAAGAATACCGGGACTTCTTCAACCTTTACCCATACCCGAGTGGAAATAGGAAAGAGTTACTATAGATTTTGTTACCGCATTACCACGCAGTCCCAAGGGTAATAATGCAATTTGGGTAATTGTGGACCGCCTCACTAAAGTAGCGCATTTCATACCATTTCGTGTAGGACAGTCTACCGAAATTTTGGCAGAGAAGTATATGCGTAAAGTGGTGAAATTACATGGTGTGTCGATTAGTATTGTATCAGATCGAGATGCCCGTTTCAACTCTCAGTTTTGGAAGAAACTGCAAGATCATCTGGGATCAAAATTAGGGTTTAGTACAGCATATCACCCAGAAATAGATGGCCAGTCAGAAAGAACTATCCAGACATTGGAGGATATGTTGAGGACTTGTATGCTTGACTTCGGAGAATCATGGGAGGATTTCCTACATTTGGTGGAATTCGCCTACAATAATAGCTACCAAGCAAGTATCAAGATGGCAACATTCGAGGCTCTGTATGAAAGAAAATGTAGATCACCCTTATATTGGGATGATATTGGAGAAAGAAAACTATTTGGGCCAGAAATAATTACCCAGGCAGTGAACAAAATTAACTTAATACGGCAACATCTGAGAGCAGCTCAAGATCGACAGAAGAGCTGGGCAGACTACCGACAGCGATTTCTGGAATTTCAAGTAGGAGACTCAGTCTTCTTGAAGATTTCGCCCACACGTGGAGTCATTCGTTTTGGCAACCGCGGGAAGTTAAGCCCGAGATTCATCGGCCCCTTCGAAATCTTGGAACGAATAGGCAAGGTCTTGTATCGCCTAGCATTACCGCTTACACTGGAACAAGTACATAACGTTTTCCATGTCTCACAATTAAAACGATATGTACCTGATGAGAGGCATATCGTGGACTATTCAGGACTGGAGATCGGATCAGACCTCTCCTATCCAAAAAAACCGGTCACCATACTTGACCGTATAGAGAAGTCTTTGAAGAACAAAGTAATTCCACTTGTGTTCATTTCTTGGAATCGACATTCTAACCGGGAAGCAATCTGAGAGCGAGAGGAAGACATTCGAGAGTGTTTTCCCCACTTATTTGAGTAAAGGTATAACTCCTCTACATCATTTGAGTTTAAAGAAATTTCGAGAACGAAATTTTTCTTAAGGGGGGTAGAATGTAACGACCACTTTTTTATTATTGCATTTAATTCACTTCTAAAATAATAATAATAAAATAAATTAAAATAAAATAAATTAAAATCTGGAAAATAAATAAATAAATGGGTTTGTTTTTCTATTAGGATGAGGATCTAGAAGTGGTTGAGATCAAAACAAATTCTTAAGATTTTCCTTATCCAAAAATTTGTTATGTAAATCTTCAACCAACAAGATTGCATCTCAACCAATAAGATTATATCTCAACCTTCCAACCTTCTAAAATTTAAATAAGAATAAAATAAAGTCCCTCTCCTCTGGAACGCAGAAAAACTTCAGAACGTGTGGGAAGGAGAGAGAAAGGAAGTAAGGAAAGAAAAAAGAGGAAAGAAGAGATTCGGCTAAGGTGAGTTCTCTTAACTCACATAAACATGCTACGTTTATTTTTATACTCCCTGTTTTTTTTATTTAATTAACGTTATGCATTTGAATAGAAACCCAAATAGAGTTAAATTTAACTGGCCATTAACTACTATTTTTTAGTAAGAAATACAAGTAAAATATAATGATTGCCATGATGATTGCTATTAGGGATTTAATAGTAAACTATACATAGGAAAATGCTAATAAATTCATTAAGTAATCCCTTTTTCGTTTTTTTTTTATCTAGATTGATCCCTAATTATGTTTAGGTAGTTCTATTGATTTGATTTGGACGAATGGAGTTCATTGCATGTACATTTTGATTCGATTTGGCTCAGCAAGTTGCCGTTCTTACTCCACAATGATTAAATCTGGATTTACATCAGATATTGTGAAAGTTAATTATCATGATTTTAGTCTTAACTAAAAGTTTATGGGTTGTTAAATAATCTGCAAAGAAATAATTTCCATGTTTTGCTCTGGAGACACAGTGTTGCTTGGAAAAATCCCTGAATGCTAGTTGCTTTGATGAAAACATTTTGCTTTAAAAAAAAAAAAAAAAATCCTTCAGTAGAAATGTGGAAGGTGAGTTTAGAGTCCCATTCTTTTGCTAACAAACAGCAACAAAAAATTGTGAACTTGAATGTGCATCATTTGAATCAAAGCATGGCTATGATGAGTTGCCTTGAAGTACCTGATTAATGGTTTCTGGTTCTTGTCTTCTTCTGCTTCTGCTTCCGTTTCTGCATCTGCTTGTGTTTTTTTTTCTTCATCTTCTCTTTCTCCTTTCTCTGTTTGGTTGCAAGAAACTTTAGGAAATTCTAAATGCGCACATATTTACCAGTGAGCACCACTTCCCTTATGCTGTAAATCACTTTACTATATAGTATGTGGTGCACATTTAGAACTACCTGCAACTTTCCAGGAAACTTTAGAAAATTCTAAATGCGCACATATTTACTAGTGAGCACCATTTCCCCTACGCTGTAAATCACTCTACTATATAGTATGTGGTGTGCATTTAGAAATTCTGCTTCTTCTTCTTCTTTTTCTGCTTCTGCTACTGCTGCTTCTCTTTCTCCTTTCTCTGTTGGGTTGCAATGACAAGACAACTTTGGAAAAGTTTTAAATGTGCACATATTTTACTAGTGAGCACCATTTTCCCTATGTTGTAAATCACTTTACTATATATTATGTGGTGTGCATTCTGCTTTTTCTTCTTTTTTTTCTGCTTCTTCTTCTTTTTCTGCTGCAGCTTCTGTTTCCGCATCTGCTGCTGCGACGGGGTCTTGAAAGATACCCATTTGAGCATACAAGAGAAATTCTCGAGAGGATGCTTACACTGGAGAAACAAGAATTTGAAGAACCTACATAGTAAAACTGAATGACAAGGGAAAGTTGAAGAATAGTCTTGTACAATAAAACTTAGCAAATAGTCTTGTGTAGCTAGTTTAAGAATAGTGATACAGATATGTCTCAGAGATCCTTGACAAAGGCTTCCCTCCTCTTCATCTTCTTCAGGCACAATGGTGTGAAACTCCTCCCCTCTGACCTTCACAAGAACTCCTTTATCACTCTCTCTGAACTCCCATCACTTGTACTATTAACTATTCGTTGGATACAGTGATCATGTTGTTATGCTTTTTTGCATGCTTTAATCTTGTAGCTTCTTCCAACCTGGCAAGTTCCCAGCAACATAGATTGTCTCTAAAGAGGAAATGAACATGGAAGTGCATTGGTATTTCCTGCAAGTTTTGTTGAAATTTTGCTGCAACAAAATGCAACAAAATTGTAGTAAAATCTTTGCAGTAAAATTTGCTAGGCCCTATTCTTAGTAAGCAGCCGTTGCACCCATTCACAAGCATTTGAACAAATTCTACATTTGAAAATAAATACGAATGGTTTTAAAAAAAAAAATTCATAGTAACCTACTTCTAAATTGAATGTTTCATGCTCTACCAAAAGAAAAAGGAAAATGCATATTGGAAATAAAATCTGAAAAGACATCGAAAATTATAGGATTGGTGATAAATCATTAACTATTGCATTATATATTATTCTTTATTGTTACTGTTATTGTCACAGGATATTGAAATTTAGTGATGATCACCAATCCATTAAACTAAACTGAATAATTTACACTGAAATCGTCATATACTGGGATTTGGAAAAAATTAAGGTTCATGTGAATTAGATGGCTGGACATAACTGTGCCACTGTTTCCCATTTTGGAAAGATCAGGATAGGCTCCGATCATTACTGTGCCACTGTTTTTCATTTTGGGAGGATCGGAATAGGCTCCGATCAAAATTACTGTTCTGTTTTCCCGAGGGTAGACGGGGATGCGTTCAGACCAGCTGTATTCATATTTTTCCTGAATTTTCAAACAGCATAATTAAAAGACATCAACTAAAAATAATAATGATAATAACTTCTACATTTTATTTGCATAATTGTCCATGATATTGAGTTGTTATTGTTATTTTTTTGTGTTTTACTATTTAATATTAGATCGCTTTACTGACGATCCTGATTATGCATAATCAGATGCAGACATTTATCAAAAAGTAGATCCACCAGAAACAGAACAAGATGTGGCATATTTTAAGGAACAGGCAGATCTACAGGAGTGATGAAATTTTTAGTTAATTACTTTCATTTTAGAAAACTGTAATAAGTGCATAAGGCACTTCATTTAGTTTTATGTGAGACAGTTTTTTTATTCAGAAGTAATTTATTTGTAGTGAAATTTTGTTGATTTTATTTAGAGGAAGTTTGTTATCACTTTGATTTTAAAAAAATTATCATTTATTTATGTATGTTATTCATATTAAATTGCGTTGCAACTGTAATGTTTTGTTTTGAGGCTTGTCGAGTTGTCATTCGACGCCGAACGTTTCAGTTTTCCACACTATGGAAAGTGGGGCGTTACATATATCACGATGATGGGTCCCAACTACACGATCACATGCAATCATTGGTCAATGACATCATGATTTATCACAACATTTAGGTCACGTGATGTTGGATTCACCGCAATGTAATTGGTGTCTCCTACATATCATCTTTCTACACCATGTCTTTACACATAGTAAACTGCATACTAACCAAATACCCAAATTTCTACATGTGCACACAATTATTAGGCACAATTATCGATAGAAACTATGGTCTAGGACTACCTTGTCTCTATTATGTTTGGTTATATATATTTGTCGCACATTTATGTATGAGGCCGAATTTGAGGCAAATGAGAGGGGGTCGTGTGCTATTTGGGAGCTAGTGTGTTTTTGTATCATGTAATGCTGCTATTCTAGAAGATTGGACATGGGAAACTGCAAACATTGATGTGTATACCTGTGACCCTATATGTGTGGAGGAAGATGATACGTTCTCTGACTAAGACCCTCCTGAAAATACACGTGATTACTTAGGCATGATATAAAAGGGCTTGGATGAAGCATGGCATCGCCTTAAGAAGAACAAGCGTGGGGAAAAACTCTGTTTCCCATATCAACAGAGGGCGATCAGACACGGCCTGGCAAAGGAGGGGTCGCCACCACTGTTTCTTGTATGAGGACATTCACGAATTTAGATAGGGGGATGAGTTTTGTATTTATTTTTTTTAGGATTTTTATCTTCCCTTTTTAGTTGATTTTATTTTTTTTTTTCTAGGGTTTTTTTTTTTTTTCTTTACTAGGATTTTTGGTTTCTTTACTTTTCATTTTGGGTAGCATTTAGTCCTTTTTGTATATTTTTATTTTTTATAAAGAAATTTCTCTCTTTATTTGTTTGCATAAAAAAAGTAAAAAAATATAAATAAAATAAAAATTATTTCTGCAGGGAATTGAACTAATTACAAGGAATTAAGTAATTTTAGATTTTATGTTTGATAGGAAAGTGGAATAAATAATACACTTGGAATTTTATAAAAAAAAATTAAAATCTGAAAAATAGAGATCCTTAATTGTAATTCTAAGACATATATACCTATATTTATTGTAAGACATATATACCTATATTTGTTCACTTCACAATGATTTATTAAGTTAAGAATAAAAATAATAATAATTGAGTAATCTTTTTTCTTTAAAAAATAAAAAGAAAAATAAATAAATATGTGAGCCTGGTATTAATATGATGATCCTTTGCAAATTAATAAAATTCTTAAAATACTAATTAGTAGGGTATGTGTATCTCAAAAAAGATATATATTCACACGAACAGTACTTGTACAAAACTGTATATGATCCGAGTAATCAGGTATTTGTGCCTCAGTAAATGTAAATATTTGCATGAAGGTGAAATATGCATATAAAAAAGAAAAAAATATTTAGAGAAAAGATGAATCAGAAGTTGGAGTTTAAGTCCAAAACCAAAATAAATCATCGCATATACACGTAGATGTATAGCAACAGAGAATTATTGATTAGTGGGTATTGAAAAATATGATTCATATTTTTTATTAAAATAGTGAGTGTATTTGATATAAAGTAACTTTAATATTGAAAATCTAGATGCATTTGCGTATTAATAAGATTAATTGCAGAAAATTCAAAAAGACATTTTTTTAATTGTTGTATATAATTTTTATTTCTTTTATTTTATTTTGTTATGTTAGTTTTAAAAAAAATTTATTGATTTTTGTTATTCTTACTTTCTTTATATTTATGTCTTAACCTTATTTCTTCTTGAATTTTATGGGTATATACATTACAAATACTCACAAGACACCACTCGTCCGTTAGAGTAATTTAGAGATTTAATGATTTGTTGCAGCATGCTAAGTGCAACTGCGATTCCTATAAAAGTAAGTTAGGACTTTTATTTTCATTTTAGATTTATATTTGCAACTACTCTCTATCACTAAGATCAACGATGTTATTCCTTGACATGATATCAAAACAACTTATGTATTAGATCCCAATCTTCTAGTAATAATAATAAACGAAACCATCAGCGTGTTATTCTTCCTCCCCTAAACCTGTCGCCTTCTTCTTCTTATTTCCTCAACATTGTTGTCAACCTGTCTCGTCAAAATCGTTATCGAGTCCCTCCAGCTTGACCAGATCCAAATTGGAGGGTCGCTCACCTCAATCAAAGGGTCGCCATATACTCTCCAACCTCAATTGAAGGGTCGTCATGGGGCTATTTTGACTAGACATGACATTGTTGGAGGCCCCCGATAGCCCATATGACTCCTCTCTAGCCAGATTCACCTCATCGGAGCCCTTCAGATTCTCCAGGCTTTATTAGAACTGATCGTTGATTAACGGCTCCATTCAAGCCGTTATCAAGTGAACGGTCGGGTGGAGTCATTTTTTGTTAGATCAGTTCAAACTGCAAGCTTTTGGCAGCTAGATCAGCAGATCTCAAGCCGACTGCAGCAATCCTAAGCTAGCGAACTATCTTATTTTAAAGGTTATTTTCTGGATGTTCTTTTCTTGGGAAAAAAAAAAAAAAAAACATTGATTTAGAGAAATTGGAATTCCATAATTGGATAGCAATAGAGAAAAAAATAAATAAAAAAGAGATAGCACCGAAAAAAAATTAAAAACGAAGTAAGAGGCCTCCCGGAAATTAGAAGAAATTGGTCGCTGTAGAAAATGGAACATTGTTTATGTACAACAGCAATGAAAGGTGCAGGGCCAATGACATCACCTTTAAGGAAAAAATAAGGGAATATGTTTGACATCCACAAAAATGTAGTATGAATTAAAAAACAAAAAAAAAAAACACGTGTTAGGGCATTTGCTTCCAATAAACATAGATAGGATCGAGTATGATTGATACACAAGAGGAAGCTTTGGTTGTGACTGTTCCCATTAACAATATGATTGGAAACAGAAATTTAAGATTCATGCATTTAAACAGTCTAAAGATAAGAATACAGAGAGCTGTTATATGCTCTCGAAATCACACAACATTCTGATAAAGTTCATTTAAGTGAATGAATCTCGGCATTCATGCACATAATAGTCTGTTTGTCTTGGCTATTCAGTAGATACAATTTCGCTTCCTCAATCAACACTTTAAAGTCGAACACGAAAAACTCTGAAAATCTTGTTGTTCAACAAATAATTACAGCATTACATGGCGACCTCTTCTTCCTCGTGCAACTGGGACAGCATCCTGTTTGGAACGAAATGCAGCAAACAAAAACATCGATTTTTGTTGCATCAGCCGCAAGTTCTATAGCGAAATTCATTGTTTCTTAGATGTTCTCGTAACATACAGTGCTGAAGCCTCGGGTTCCTGTTGTAGCATACCGCATTTGGCAAGCAAAGTTTGTTATACATCTCTCCAGCCTCGTGAACTCAAGTTAACCTCCCAATAATGATCACAGATAATAATAAGAACTGAGGAAATATCTTACTCGTCTATCGTCAAAACTCACGTTTAAAATTGCAAATTTTAGCTTCCTGACTAAGCTGGCAACTACTTCTAAAGAATTCTAGATAAATAGGCAGAAGTATCAACCTTGTACTAAACGCCTTTGCGATACTCCAGTAGTTTCGTGTGCTCTAAGAGAACCTGGTAGCCATATTGAAACATGTAACAAACTGATCAGTAGAAATAATGATTGAGAGGAGTATGCTGAAAATAGTAGAGGCATGTGAGATTATTGGTAATGCAAAGTCCAGCAAAGGGTTTGGTTTAATATAGGGCTTGAAATAGAAATTTAAATGACGAACTTCCAAAGAAACATTTCCTTCTCGAGTACAACCACAGAAGAAAAGAAAACAGTGAAACGGAATGAAGTGCAACATTTCTTACCTCGCGAATGTAGTTAGCTATTGCTTTGCAGCCTTCTATTGCGAGTTGCATGACATTTTCAAATGTCTCCACTGGCAATTTTGCATCCATCTGAGAATTGATCGACGTGATTATTAGTCACATGAATAAGTAAACTTAATAAAAATTGAAATCTGGAGCAAGATTAAGAGAGGAACGAGTGCAGGACGATAAGGCACCTTTCTTAGCTCCTCCAATCATGACTGAAGACTCAGACCCAAAAACGAAAACAAGCACACAAATACAATGAAATAATCTAACATAATATTTTAATTAAAAAGAAATAACAGCAAAAAAGGAAATTTTACTATTGCTGACTAGTTCAACTCTATTATATAGATACTAAAGAAGAAATTGCAGTCTATAAATGAAAATTGACACTCTTTTTTAATGTCTAGATACTTTAAAATGCCCCAGACAAGCTTTAAATGCAAACAGGACAAAAATGGATTCGCGAATAGATGGATAGAAACTTGGAAAAAGCTGCATAAATAATAACTGAATTATATATATATATATATATATATATATATATATATATATATATATATATATATATATATATATATATATTAGCAGTTAAGATGATATACATACATCGTCGGGTCTACAACCTGCAAGCTTCAGCTTCCATGGTTTAGTGATTATCAAATATGACAACAGAATACCTTCAACAGCCAGTGGCTCCAAACCTGACAGTTGAAAACTCATCTTGCCTATAAAGTTGTGTATTCGTGTGTCAATGGTCTGCTAGGTGGCAGAAGGCATGTGGAAGGCAGTCTCAACCCTCAAGACGAACAATATACATTTTGTCACACAAACTTATGCTTTGAAGTTAAGTGGTTATCATTATTGCCCAAAATTCCTTTCCTAGTTCATCTCTTCAACAAATAGGCTTGCACCTCCCGAGTTGTTTGTTAGTCCCACACAAAGTCCATCCAGATCACTTTATCCAGAGAAATGCCGGTACAGCTCCTGATCACATCCATTACACTACTACCATGCGTAAGAGCTTCAGATGTGAGAAGGTTGATTGCTGTTGCCTTACACCCTAGGAAGATGAACTATCAGCTTCTCTACCCAGAACAGATTTGGGGGAAATTCTGTATAAAAATATTGGGTAAATTTTCTAGCAACTTAAGTTGCAACCGCTATACATAAATTATCTCTAATAAATGATTGAGCACATTTTATGTTAAGAATGCAAAGTAAATTAAGCATTTATCCTTCCAGAAAGAAGTTCATATTTATTAACATACACAACTTAGATAACAAAATTAAACTCAAAATAAAATTTGGAGTCAGTAATAGCTAAAGATGGATAATATATTTAGATATTAGACTATTATCCGTCTTTAGATATTAGTAACTCCAAGTTTAATTTTGATAAACATTATTCATGCATTAAAAGAAACACTTGGTGATTTAGTACTTTTAAGTAGACTTAATATCCGTGTAATTTTTTTTGGACTCTTGCTGGTTTGGATAAAGTAGAATAAGCATAAACACTTATTCATGCAAACCAGCATACAGTAGACTCAATATTAAGTCTATTAAACTAATAGACTTAACAGATAATAGACTCAAATTTTACTTAAAATAACTAATAGACTTAATATTGTCGGTATAGGATTAAATCTTTAACCTGATAAAGTGATTTTAAGTAAACCAACAGCAATATAAAGGATGTGCATGAATAATGTTTATCAAAATGGGTTAAAAGAAACACATGGTGATCTAGTAGTGGTGCTTCTTTTGCTTATTTTTCTCTGTGTCCGTCCTTGCACAAGAATACAGCGGTCCGATTGAACGACTGGACACCATTGATCGGCTTTTTCACGAAAGTCAATATATGTGCTCCAAAAAAGCTTCTGTTGACCAATCTTTGATTCTCTAGAGTGGGAAATTTGTATAGCTCAAACACAAAGTACATAAAACATATTAATGTCCTTGAAGTGAATGGGCTCTAAGAAGCTAAACCAGAAATCTTTTAGCATTGAACTCATGCATGGATCCCTTAGGGGAGAAGTAAGAATGGTGTTTTCTAGATGGAAGAACACTCGTCTTTCCTATGAAACTGTATCCAAACAAACCACAAGAAACATTTAGCTTGCAGCAAATCAGACATGGGACATGGGGCATTATTTATGTCATCATTATCACCATCATACATGTGTTTTCCACAAGAACCATGTTAGCCATAGAACACGAGTCAAGGTCGAAAAAGCTCCATAAAAAGGAAAAAGAAAAGGACAAATGGAAAAGAGGATAAGGGAGCCATGAACAACAGGTAGTTTGCAGGTATGTACATCATAGATTCATATACTTGGAAGAATACAATGACCTGGGGGGGAAATAAAAAAATCTTATCTTTAGCTGAACGACAGGGAAACGTTTTAACATTTGCACTTTGCAAACCAGCACATAAAACAATAAGATCCCCAAAATATATAAAATAAAAACAAACCAAAGATTTAGTAATAGTACGAATGAACAAATAGGATACTGTAAACAGATGAGCAAGGATTAATACAGATCATGGGCTAGGACATCCAGATGGCTATTTTACGCCCGATAGAATTCAAAAACAAGCAATAACATTGCAAAAGGATGTTAGTTTGGAATGTGACGAGGAACAATAACCATGATAGGAAATAGGAACAAAACAGTTGACATAACATTGCAAAAGGATGTTAGTATGGAATGTGACGAGGAACGATAACCATGATAGGAAATAGGAACAAAACAGTTGACCTTGCCATGTTTCTGTCAAATTAGCTCCAAATAAGATGGAGGAGGTTCTAGATCATACTCTCAATAAAGACCTCTACAAAATAGGGGCATGTGCAACAAAGCAAATTCTACTTGTTGGATGAATTTATGAATTATCTAGGGCCACAGTACTAGCCAGAAACTACCGTAAGGTGATCAATTTCAAATAAGTGAAAAATATCCAAATATTTTCCAAGCATGTTGAACTTACTCGTTGATACTCATACGTTGAGGTTAGGTACATTAATCACACTGGTTATCTTACTCGCTGTGAAAGAGGGGACACACCTATTTAAGGAATTTCTGCATGTCAGACACATGTCAACAGTCCACATGATATTTGATGCATATCTGGACAAACTCCTGTGTCTCCATTAAAAAATACAACTAACAAGCATTAAAGCCACAAAGGAGAGATTTTTTTTATCTTGTCTATTTTATTGCATCTCTTTGTTATTCAATGTGGAGTTAGCTTTTAATTTGATTCATCTACTTATATTCTTCTACATATCTCTGTTCCACACTGCATCATGAATCATGATTATCTCTCTCTAATCTTCACTTTACAAAGAGAGAGACAGGGATAGCCATGCTGAGACCTAAGGAAATTATTAAACAAAAATGCTTTCCGTGCATTTTGATATATAAAGCCAAGTTATAACAATAGGAATTACAAAGTCACACGCACACAGAGAACCATACCCCCATTTCTTGAGTTTTGGAGTCTACCGTGTTGGACACCTTATGCCCATGTCTGTCTGTGTCCCATGTCCCTGTCTACGAATCATTCTTTCATACTTGCCCACAATTTGTTATAGATGTGTCACTAACTAGTGAACAATAAAACTACATGTTTAATGTCACCATTTCTTCCACGCTTTCACCGTCATAAAAAAAATATGGGATATGTTCTCTTTATTACATTTTAAATGCTTTTATCCACTATATTTTTTTGCTTGAAATAGAACTTATGGTCGAATGCCAAGCACGAAAGTTTACTGAAGAATCTGCTAGATCAACCTCCACGTCATAAATAAGAAAAGATTTCTCTTTTAGCACTGAAGGCACAATTTTGCATAGGGAATTGGGAACAGATATTTAACTTAATAAGAAAACTAGACATATACAACAGGTTTTTTTTTTTTCTTTTTTTTTTTTTTCTTGTTTTTTTGGGGGGCTTCCAGTGACAAAAACCATCCATTAGAATCTATTATGCAACAAGTTTCAAGCAAACACAAAGTATAATAAAAATTTAATGTGTTTGAAATATTGTTTTCTTTGGCACAGTTCTTTTGATACATAATTTTTTTTAAAAAATATTATTAAGTAAAACGAGTAAAAAATAAAGGATCACCACATGTAATTACTGTTAGTTTCTTTTCTTGATGTTTACTTGTTGAAGTTTTTCTATCTTTATCTCTACTCAAGATAATGAACAAAAACAAAAATAAATTAAAACATGAAAATAAAACTTCGCAAAAAAACAAACAAAAAGAGAAACTGAAGGACCTCAACCATCTTCGGTTGACTTGGATAAGTGAAGACAAAGGGCATAGCTGAAGCATTAAGTGTTTATTGAGAATATGTCAAAACTTAATTGTAATGTGGCTAATAAAGCGACATCAATACTTCTAGACAAGTTCCTTAGGGCAGGCATTACCATGATCCTACAAATAAATAGGACAAAATGTACAAGTAAATTCCAGAAGTAGTCAACAATTGTTATGCTGTTATTGATTACAGACCTGAAGAAGACTCACTTTGTCCATCTTTACTAACATCCCGACAGTGACGTCTGGGCCCCCAGCACTATCTTCGATATAGTTCAGATCTGTCCAAATTTAGTCACAAGATTGAAATTTCTGTTCAAGTTATTGGGATTCTAAAGTAGTTGAACATGAAAGTATAGCTGAAGGTCAATATCCAGACCTAGTAAGGGGGTGGAACAAAGATATCCAGCACTGCAGGAGGTAACAAGATCACGCATCGGTATCCCTGCATCCGCTAAAGCTAATGTTGCAGCATTTATACACGCCGATCTTGTTCCTAAAGAAAAGAACCAGTATTCAACGTTAGTAATAATAAATTTTCAATTTGTAGGAGAATCATGCAGATATATGTTTACATGAACGAAAAGGTATTCTTTCTATTAAATGAGTAGAGAAGTTGATAGATTGAAATTTAACAGAGTCCACTTACCACCATCAGCTTGAAGAACTTGAACAAATATATCAATCTGGAAAGTATATAAATAAGCATCAAATGCTGGAAGCAAATACAAAAGGAAAGTCTTAAATGGGTTTCGGAAAAACTGACCTGGGACCTAGGCATTAGATGAGTTAAAATACATGCCTCCATGGTTTGACGAATCACTAGGGATATTTCTGTAGACCGCCTTCCATGCATAAAAAAGTATGTTAGTCTATAATTGTAATTTGTAATAGCTACCTAACATAAGGCTTACCATCTCAAATCATCTATCTGATGCTATTTTGAAGAGACTGTGTGTCTGTATCCAATTATATCTTGTCGAAGAATAACATTTCTCAGCATCTTATTTCTCTAAAACAAAATTCTCTGAATGTTGGGGTTTTACAGCATAAAAAATGCCCAATTCCTTAAGCATAAACATTATGTTTCCTCTACCTAGGTTGAAGGATTACCATGCCCAGTAAGACTAGACTCTAGACTAAAAGACAAAGGTGGACTATAATCAGGTAACTTTAAATGTGAAATAAACAGAAGCTAGAAAATATTTCTTTCTTATAAATATCTAACACCCACAAAATCTGCAGGGTAGGAGCAAAAACAGATTGCAATGACATTTATGCAACGCTAAACCTATAGGCGAGAATCAGTAAGCAGTTGAAAACATTTCTAAATTCCAAAAAGTGCTATAAAGCAGCAAAAATATATAAGATCAAGAATAAAAAATTTAATTTTAATGAAAGAAAGTAATATAGTAGTTAAAAGAGCAAAGGCACGAGAGATTTCAAGAAAAAATTGATAAAAGGTAAAGATTACGAATTGTACATTGCCTTCTTATGTTTCACACGGATTTTCTTGTCCTGTGTAATTAAGTTTTGCCTAAACTCCATTTCTAAATTTAAAATATTTCCTACAACTTTTCACTTATCTTTACAACTCGGTTATCCTATATAAATTGAGATAGTGCAAATTCATGGTTAAGAAATACATATGAGCGACCATTTTTCATTACTTGGAATCAATCATTCATCGTATTGGTCAGATAAAGGAAATGTAGTTCATAAAATCAAAGTAGGATGAGTCTTACTAGGATACCAGATGCTAGGAGTGACTAACCATCAAAGAAACCGGAAACAACCAATTTGACCAAAATTAGTTGTTTAATATGGTGCATGGAGATTGATCATATTCGATTTTGGTCACGGATGCAAGATAATCAACCAGACCCGACTAATATATCTTGCGACTCTACCCAAATCAAGCCCTAACCACCAAATCATCTTTTCTTCTATTGTGTGCCCCTCATCCCCAATAATTCACGATCTCTTTTTTGCCTCTCTACCTTCTCTGCCATCTTTCCATCAAAAATTCTTTTCTTTCATTAATACATATCCCTCCTCTCTTCTATTTTTCTTCATAAGTCCTCTTGGATTTAGTTTTCTTAAGGTCCTTTTCTTATTTTAAGAGTATTTAGTAGGGAGAGAGGATCAGACGTACTTCTACTCTCGTATTGGGTTGTATTTGGATTTCACTAAATGGCTTGTTTTTTGTTTTGGTTTTGGATTTAGTAGCAGTGAATGAGAATAAAGTTGGGTTTGTTTTCTGATTTGGTTTTGGATTCAATAGCCGTGCATGGAAATGAGAGAGAGAGAGAGAGAGAGAGAGAGAGAGAGAGAGAGAGAAGCATCTCTGCTATCATGTTTCAAACCCTGTTCAAGTCGGAACGCTGCACATGAATTTTCTTTGATTCAGATCCCAGTTCTTCCTCTCTGTTCTTCATTTGTCCTTTAAAGTAAAATTGGCCCCCATAAGAGGCCCACACAACCTGAACTGAGTTGATTCAGTCTGATCCGATTTCAGCAAAATTGTTGAAACCGAACCTATGCTGTGTGTGTCATTTAAGTTAATACAATTTACCATCGTAAGATATATACTTAAAACAGTCATAGGAACCTATTGTTTCTTGTAAGTTATTTTAGACTTGTAAAATATAAATTAAAAAAAGGTCCTAAAGGTACTAGATTTTTAAGCTAAGGTTCCATTGCCAATATGTTAGTACTGATATAACTTGTTTGTTAGTGGTGGCCTGTAAGGGAGTCTTACTTCTAGTGCAATTCATGGGGTGAAGGCTCTGGATCAAAAGTTTAACAGTTTAAACAGATACTAGCCCAATTTGGATTGCATCTAGGCTCCAAGACTTTTATATACACATGGTTAAAAGGAATACTGATCGAGAGTTATATTGTTTTATTAAAGCTTAGAATTTTTGGTAAGAATAAATACCTACTTAAGTGTACCACATATAATTCAGTAATTTCTACCTTTCTTAGAATGGCTTATAGGCTTACATGGTAACCTCCGAAAACCCTCAAAATCCCATAACCTCTGCAACTAGGAATATGCAAACCTAAAAACACCATTTCCAATACTCTATTCCCTAACCCATTTCCAAATCTTTTTTAACAAAGATTTCATGATCCTAATATGTTGAAACACAAAGAGACTCATAGTGGTGACAACATGATTACGTATAAGAGCATAAAACAAACATATTTTAGCGTCCTAGTTTAGAGTTCTGAAACAAAGTTCTCTAAATGAGATATAAAAATATTCGTGCTAAGATAGGTGATGGAAATTTTGAAGTTTGGAGTTTTTAGAGGAATTGAGGAAGAACTTAAAGGGTTCGAGAATCTATCCAGACGAATCCACACCCACTCTCCACGAATCTACGAGGAAAGATTTGGCTCAAGCGAAATCCACGCAAGAAATTTCTCAAAATTTTCATCTATCATTCATCATCCCTAATACTTCATACAAAGCATGTATATATATATATATATATATATAGGAAAACTCTAATAAACAAAATCCTAATAAAATCCAAAATCCTAATCAAATATCCTAATAAATTCAAAAATCCAATCAAATATTCTAATAGGATCCAAAATCCTAACAAGATCCAAATAAAATCAAATCTAATCTCCAGAATCAAATCTGATCTCTATCAATTCTTCCCGACTTGGAAACATGAACCTCCGGTAAATAACGAAGGTGATAATCATCAAGCAAATCCGGGTCGAGCTGTTGGACTTCTTCGGTGGCAACCAAGTGCAATCTGAGTCTGGACGTCCATACCAATATGCCAAATAACGCTGATATCCACCATCAGCAATCAAAACAATCTCATCAACCAGAATGTTTTCAATCTGGTCTAAATGACGCTTCCGTAGATCAGGGGGAAGTGGTGTACGGATGGAAAAATACTGATGTTCTGTCGAAGCAAATGATGGTAGATCCGAAATGACGGCTGGATAATCAACTGGAGCACGATATGGAGTCAGGTTCTCGATGTTGAAACTGGATTGATCCCGAGATTATGGAAAATTGCAATCTCATAAGCATTAAAACCAATCCTCTTTAAAACTCGGTAGGGACCCATATATTGAGTATGAAGTTTCTTCAAAATTCCTGGAGAAAACCTCTCTGGACGCACTCTAACCATCACCTCATCATCAATTGCAAATTCCTGCAATCGTTTGTATGAATCTGTTGCAGATATATAGTTATCATTACTAATTTCTATTTGCCGACAAATATGATCATGCAAATCATGCAAATGTTGTGCAAAAGACTCGACTGAGACGCTAAATCTATCACCTATAGCGAGGGGAAGGTCTATAGATTTTCTAGGCTTATAACCTATAAATATCTCAAATGGACTCATTCCTGTAGACCTATTGACCGAACTATTATATGCAAACTCCGTTATAGGTAAAACAAAATTCCACATGGTTAAATGGTCACCCACTAAATATCGAAGCAAGTCTCTTAAATTACGATTGACGACTTCTGTATGATAAACGATGGAGAACTTAAGTGTGATACGCATTTTCTTCTAGAAAGTTCACCAAAAATGACTCGTGAACCGAACATCTCTGTTAAAAACAATCGACTTTGGAAGACAATGCAAACGGACTATCTCTTTACAAAACAAGTGTGCAATATTTGAGGTATCTGAAGTCTTGTGGTAAGAAATAAACTGTAGCATCTTGGAAAATCTATCCACCACAACTAATATAGTATTATGTTTCCTAAGTGTACGAGTGAGTCCTAAAATGAAATTCATGCTAAGGTGCTCCAAAGGTGCAAAAGGTATGGGTAATGGTGTGTAGAGTCCTGTTTCTGCTTTTTACCCTTAGCTACCTGACAAACCCGACAATGCGACACCACTGGCGCAACATCACATTTAACGCTCGGCCAATAAAATTGGACCTCTACAAGGATAATAGTTTTATTTCGACCAAAATGACCAACGATCCCTCCTGCATTCATTTCCCAAATCAAATGATCACGCAAAAAAGTGTTGGGAATATATGGACGGGTACCTCAAAACAAAAAACCATCAATAATAGTGAAGCCATTAACTATAGTAGGAGGATCATGTGTCAAAGTTGTGTAGATGCCACCAAAGTCCCGACAAGTAGGATAGTTTTGAATGATTTGCTCAAATCCAATAACTTTTGCACTCATCATCTGTAAAATGCAAAGTTTCCTACCTAATGCATCAGCAGTTTTATTTTCAGTTCCAGCACAGTATTTGAGTACAAAATTATAGTCATAAATAAACTAAAGCCACTTGAAGTGTCGGTACCCTACTCTTTTTTGAGAATTGATATAACGCAGAGCTTGATGGTCTGAATATAGAATGAACTCTTTTGATAGCAAATAGTCACGCCAATGATCCAAATATTGCACTATTGCATAAAACTCTCGATCATAAATATCGTAGCGTTATTTCGTCTCATTCAACTTTTCGCTAAAGAAGGTGATAGGATAATTTTTTTGGCTCAAAACACCACATATACCTACGCCTGATGCATCATATGCTACCTCAAAAACCTTCGAGAAATATATAAGGTAAAAGACCGGAACAGTAGTCGACTTCTCCTTAATCTCCTCGAAAGCATGAGTAGCAAATTTAGTCCATTGAACTCTCTTTTCTTAAGACAATCAGTGATCGGAGCCATGATGATACTAAATCTCCTAGCAAACCTCCTATAAAATATGGCAAGATCATGGAAACTCCTAATCTCATGGATCGTATGAGTATAGATCATTCTCTTAGGGCCCTAACTTTGTCGAGGTCTACTGCTACTCCGTCTTTAGAGACGAACCCAAGGAAGTGAACAGAGCAAACTAATAACACATATTTCTTCAAATTGATAAATAGTTTCTCCTTACAGAGAGTCTCTAAAACCTGTGTCAAATGAGAAAAATGTTCTTCTTAGGTTCGACTAAAAACGAAAATGTCATTAAAATAGATAACAACGAACTTGCCTAAGAAAGGACGCAATATTTGGATCTTAACTCTCATAAATGTGTTAAAGGCATTAGATAAGCCAAAGAGCATAACCAACTATTCATACAATCCATCCTTAATCTTAAAGGCAGTTTTCCATTCATCACCCTCGCGGATATGAATATGATGATATCCGCTTCGAATATCTATTTTCGAAAAGATTTGAAAGTCAGCCATCATATCCAATAAGACATCAAGTCTAGAAATGGAAAACTATACTTGACGGTGATTTTGTTGATGGCGCGATTGTCAACGCACATCCTCTAACTACCATCCTTCTTAGGTGTGAGTAGAGCGGGACTTTCCGATCGACATGCCTCATCAACTCAGCGTGCTCAACAGAGTTCAACCTATAATGAGGTAAATTGAGCAAACTGTACCCTGACACAAAATCAATGGCATGCTGGATATTCCGAAAGGGAGGAAGTTCATCAGATAACTCATCGGGCATGATATTATCAAAATCAGTGAGAATCTAATGAACCTCAGGAGGGTAATCGACAGGTGGACTAGGACACTCTCCTAGAGCAATTATTGCAAACACTTATCCCTCCTTCAAACTCTCCTTGAGGAACTGAGATCGGCTTATCAGGTGAAGAGACTTTTCTGTACACCTGCCCTGTGACTTTTTTGCTCTTTGGGCTCTCATCACTAAACTTAGGTGGTGCGGGTTTCAACACAATTTTCTTCCCATTAAATTTGAATGTAGGTCGAAACTCGTCACATCTAAATCATATAACCATGGCCTACCAAGCAAGATATGTGTGGTGGTCATATCTTACACAATGCACCAAAACTGGTCCTAATAGCTGGACATCTGGATAGGCAGTAGACAACGTTAGGTAATAGATTGAGCGGTTTTATTTACCTATATTACGTTGTATGGTTGTGGATGGAGTTCAGTTTTGAGGCTCATCTTCTCAACAGCTATTCTTGATATTATGTTCATACAACTACCCCCATCAATCATCACTCGATAACTTTTTCCTCCATGTGTCATGTACATAGTGAAAACGCTAGATCGACGCCAATCCTCATCTTTCGTTTTAATGTAGAGACACCTAACGACACTTAGGCAAACATTTAAAATGACTATATTCTCATCTGACTCACTAGTGTTTCCTACCGACTCATACACTTCTTCCTCAAGATGATCACGTTTTGTTCTCCTTCCACGAGTAAAACTCTCGTGGGACATTATAAAGCTATGTGACCATATTCATAATACCTAAAAAACTCTACACCTTTCATGTCATGTTTAGAAGACTTATCCATTACGGCTTTTCTCTTAAAATCTTTGTTGGTTTGGGTGTTAGGTTTTCTGTTGTCTTCATAAGGGTGTCTGAACTGCTCTCCGGCTCTAAGAGTAAGCCTGCGGTCAGTAAAAAGTTTGAAAGCGTTCTATATATTCTGCTAACTGACAAGTTTGTGCAAGGGAATTTATATTCCAGGAATGAATGTGCATGGCTCGTTATATGTCAGCGCACAGTCCAGAATGAAATCTAGATATCGCCTAGTGTCGATCATCTCGCAAATCATAGTGAAGTATCAACTCATCAAATTGAATCATATACTCTTAAACCGACATGCTCCATTGGCGAAAACTGTGCAACCTATGTAAGAGACGACTCCTAAACGTGTATAAAAGATACTTCTCCTTAAGTCTAGTTTTCATTGCACTCCAAGACTCTATCGCATCCAGATATCTCTCACACTCTCTCTCTCTACCGAAGCCCAATATATCCTAACGGGTCCTGTAAGTCTCATCCGCACAAATCGTATTTTACACTCTTCGGGCATGTCGTACCAATCGAAATAGTAATCTACGTCCGCGAGCCAATCACTAAAGACTTTAGGGTCGTGAGTACCATTGAATATAGGAGCTTCTATTTTTAACTTACGTGTGATGTCATCCTCAATGCGCCTGAATTTAGGGACACTCTCATCTCTATATGTTTCATTTTGGTTTTTTTGTCTTCCATACTGATCGTGATTTCTCGTTATATTCATTCTTATAAATTCATTCTCTTGTTATATTCATTCTCTCGTTATATTCATTCTCATCCGCGCAAATCGTATTTTACACTCTTCGGGCATGTCGTACCAATCGAAATAGTAATCTACGTCCGCGAGCCAATCACTAAAGACTTTAGGGTCGTGAGTACCGTTGAATATATGAGCTTCTATTTTTATCTTACGTGTGATGTTATCCTCAATGCGCCTGAATTTAGGGACACTCTCATCTCTATATCTTTCATTTTGGTTTTTTCGTCTTCCATACTGATCGTGATTTCTCTCGTTATATTCATTCTGTTAAATTCGATTATTATGTTCTTCCAAGTCGCCCATTTGTTGATCTAGTGAATCCAATTATTTATTAACAATTTTAAATTCTTGCTATTATTTGGTGACAGTTTCTACTTATTTTATTATGATTTCTAACTTGTCCTCCATATCACTAGAATTTGAGATAGTCACTTTACCATTGCGAATAAACATGCAATTAAACAAGCATATACAATGCAATTTTCTAGACTCAGTCAATTCTATATGCGTACACTATATGATCAAATAAAATTTTTGAAAGGTTTAGTCACTAAAATGCAAGGAAATAAGCCTTAAGATGTGTGTGCAAGCAAGCAATGAATTAGCAAATAATATTAGTAACTCTAACTAACAATCTTGTACAGAATTCCATAAAAAATTTTAAAATTCTGCTAAAAAAATGGGTTAGTTTAGAGATTATCCAAAACCAAAAAAGTTCGTGCACTTGTAGCAGGTCTTTTGGAGCCTCTG
Source organism: Dracaena cambodiana (assembly GCA_036321105.1). Lineage (NCBI taxonomy): Eukaryota > Viridiplantae > Streptophyta > Magnoliopsida > Asparagales > Asparagaceae > Dracaena > Dracaena cambodiana. Next base: position 36,756,119 of record JAYEPQ010000006.1, read on the forward strand.
GAAGTTGGTTCGTTTGCTGGAGAGCTTTAAAATTCTACCACAATTGTTGGGAATAAGTACGGGAACACAACTGATGGAGATCAGATTTGATTAGATTTGGATCTTGTTAAGATTTTGGAATATTTGATTGGATTTTGAATTTTATTATGATATATGATTGGATTAGGAGTTTGGATTCTATTAGGATTTTGTTTATTAGGATTTTCCTATATATATTGGATTTGTATGGAGAATTGATTGATGAATAATATTTGAAAATTTTGAAAAATTTCCGACATCCATTTCGCTGAATTAAATCTTTTATCGTGGATTCATGGAGAGTGGGCGTGCCTGAGTGGATTCTCAAACCCCTATAACTTCTTCCTGTTCTTCCCCAATTTTTCCAAAAAATCCTAATTCTCAAACCTCAACCCTAATTTCGCGTCCGTTTTGCATCAAACTTGGTATCAGAGGCTAAATTTTCTTTTCTATTACTATCTTCTTCTTCTTCCATATCTCCATCCTCTTTTATTTTTATTTCAATTTTTTTATTTATTTTTTTTTTTTTTAAAAGATCCTGACAAAAAAAAGGGAGATCAAATCTTGAAAAAAAAGAGACAGATCAGATCTTGGAAAAAAAAAGACAGATCAGATTTGGAAAAAAAAACTTCCTTTCTCCTATCTTCTTCTCCCAATCCGTTTTTCCCCAACTCAACCCAAACTCCCCACCTGAACCTCTCCGCCAGAACAAATCCAACCCAAACTCCGCAAGTTCTGCCCCTTTCCCTCCGACCTCATCTCTTGTTCCGCATCTTCTTCTTCTCCCTCGTCACCTTCTCCGGGTCCATCCCGCTCTCCCTTCTCCGACGGATCCACTGCCAGCACAGCAGCAGTGGCAGCAGCGCAGGAGCAGCAGCGCAGCAGTGGCAGCAGCGCAACAGTGGCAGCAGCGCAGCAGTGGCAGCACAACAGCAACGTCAGCACAGCAGCAACGTCAGCACAACAGCAGCGGCAACAGCGCGACAGTAGCGGCAACAGGGCAGCAGCGCAACAGCAACGCAACGGTAGCGCGGCAGCATAGCAGCAGCATCAACAGGCAGCAGCAGCGCACTAACAAGAAACAGCAGCAACAGCCACACCTGTAATCTCAAATCCAATCCAGTTTCAAATTGGGTTCAGTACAGACCCGTTTACAGTGCAGGCCCGTTAAGGAGAAAAGTGGTGATTCGAAGCCGTTCGGATTCCAATTCAAGCGGTTTTTAAAGCAGTGTTTTTCTAATCACACCTGACTCCTATTACAACTGTTTCAGAATTTCCACTGACTCCTATTACAACTGTTTCAGAATTTCCATACATAATTATCAAAGCTCAATTACAAGTAATCTTTCGAAAAACTTTATAGAATCCTACAGTTGGGCGTGAACTACTCACCCTTCAGGTGATACCTAACTTAAACTGAAATTTCAATTACTAAATTCTTTGCAAATGTTAGGAGATTGCAATAATTTATTAACATATTAGTTAATTGCAGTGTTCTAAAAAACGGCTTATGCGGGCGCATATGCGGGTGGTAAATGCAGAAAAAACGGGAATTCGCCCTCTCCATGCGGACACGGCCATTATGCGGTCGCATAATCGGATTATGCAGATTATGCGCCGTATAATCCGCATAATCCGATTATGCGACCGCAAGAAAACGGGTGTGAATAATAAACCCAACCCGACCCGACCCACCCGACCCGTTATATTTACATAAAACCCGTTTCCTTTTGTTTTTCCCAAATCGATTCTTCGACAGCAGCAATTTCATCGCTCCCGTAAAACCCTAAATTCCCTTCTCCTCTTCTCCGATCGACATTCTTCTCCCCTCTAGAGTCCAATCGGAGCTATTTTTCTCACCGGCTACCCTCTACCACCAGTTCGTCACCCAGATTCGTCCAATCGGAGTTCAATCGGAGCTCCTGCGATCTCAGGCGAACTAATTCCGATCGCTCCAATAAAAATCCTAACTTTCCTTCTCTGTTCAGGTTATCCTAAATAATCTCCCCCTAGAGTCCGATCGGAGCTCGAAATCTCACCGGCTACCCTCTACCCCCAATTCTTTGCCTTGACTCGTCCGATCGGGGTCCAATCGGAGCTCGGAGCCTCTGACTTTTGCTGCTTTCTTTCCTTGGTAATTTCTTTAGCTTAGTTTATTTTGTTTTTAGTATTTTCTTTAGTTGAGTTTGTTTTTTTTTTTTGGAACTGCTTAAATTCTTTAGCTGAGGTTAATTTAGCTTTTTTTTTGTCGCATTTTTGTAGCTGCCGTTAATAATAATTTGGGCTAAACTAGTAATTTGGAGTTGGATTTTTTTTTTGGTTGGAATTTTTGCGGAATTTTGTTTTTTTTTGGGAATATTATGCTGCTGTTAATAATTATTTTGTACCTGGCTAGCTGCTGAGTTTAATTTTTGTTTTGAACAAAATTTGTAGCTGGTGTTTAATAAACTAGTAATTATAGCTGCTGTTAAAGTGTTAATAGTAGTTTGTAGCTGCTGAGTTTAATTTTTTTTTAACGAATTTTGTAGCTGCTGAGTTTAAACTAGTAATTTTTTTTTACTAAACTACTAAACAAATTAATCAGTTAATCCTGGATTACAGATAGTGAACAGTAGATGCTTTGGAAAACTTCTCAATTGAATTTTAGACAGTAGATTACAGGTAGTTATCTATTTTTTCTTATGGAAAACTTCTCAATTGAATTTTAGATGAAGTGATTTAGGATGGTCAAGTAGATGCTTTGGAATTTAAACAAAACAATAAACACTGAAACATAGTTATCTTATTTGGGGAGTATCATAATTAGCCTACTTTACCCTTGCTTTACCCTTTTAGACATGAATTAGCCTACTTAAAGTTACCATTTTGTTTGATAATTGTATGAATCATTTGTTGAGTTATTAGAATTAATTGTTTCTCTCAATGATAATGTAGGAATTTCTTTAAAGCCTCTAATTTGTATGTCATCATCTATGGCCTCTAATTCAAGTAGTTGTGGACGGCCAAATCCATCGAGTGAGGAAGAAAGTCAGATTCCATTGAAACCACCAGGATCGAATGATATTGGATGGAATTATGGGAAGCTAATAAGAAGAGGATCCTATAATGATGTGAAATGCATCAAATGCAATAAGATTATTAAAGAGGGAATAAATAGATTAAAACAACATATTGCAGGAGTTATAGGAGAAGTATCTGCATGTGTGCTTGCCACAGATAAAGAGAGGCGCATATGCCGGGAGAATTTGGAAGGAATCAAAAAGAGGAAAGTTGACAAGAGGAAAGCTGATTATGAATTTCGGAAAGAGGTACAGATATCTATAGAAAGAGAGACAGCAGAACCCGACCTCACTGGAGATCATAGGCCTCGTGTTACTGGTCCGCTAAACAAACTAGTGGACGAAGGTAAATGGAAACAGACAGTGATCAATGAAGGAGAGAGAAGAAAGTGGAAGGAGTTGGCGCATGATTATACGGCCATGTCGGCATATGCCAAAGAAATACCTTTTAACACTTTCGATTGTGAGGAGTTTGATCTGTTTTGCGAGGCTGTTGGCAAGCACGGTCCAGGGTATAAGGGGCCCAGCCAATATCAATTGAGAGTGCCTCTCTTAGATAAGGCATACAGAAAAATTGGAGATAGCTTGAAGAAGTCAAAGGAAGCATGGGATGAATATGGCTGCAGTATTTTGACTGATGGATAGACTGACAGAAAGCATAGGAGTATTATGAATTTATGTGTCCATTCCAAGGGCAGCACATGCTTCATTAAATCTATTGAGGATTCGGCCAATGCACATACTGGTGACTACATATTGAATTGGGTAGAAAATTGCATCAAGGAAGTGGGTGAGAAGCGTGTGCTGCAAGTGGTTACTGATAACCACCAATCCAATATGGCAGCAAAAAATATGTTTAACGAAAGAAGGCCTAATATATTTTGGACCAGTTGTGCAGCCCACACTGTAGATTCATGTTGGAGGGTATTGGGAAGATAACAAAATACAAAGCGGTGATTGAGAAGGCAAGATCAGTGACAGTTTTTCTCTATGCGCATCATAGTACTCTGGCTTTGATGCGCTCATTTACAAACAGAAGAGAGCTTGTTCGTCCAGAAATTACCAGATTTGCCACCACCTTCCTAAGCTTGAGCTGCTTGGTGGACGAAAAATCACAGTTGGCTGCTATGGTGTCTTCTGATAAGTGGGATAACAACAGATGGTCCAAGACAGAGAAGGGTAAGTCAACTAAAGCCACAATTTATTCTGACTCTTTTTGGAAAGACATTAAAGAGTTTCTGAAGGTATACACTCGTTTGTTTAAATTGCTGAGAATTGTTGATGCTGATCGTAGACCTTCAATGGGTTTCATTTATGGAATGCTGGAAAATACAAAGAACGAGATCAAACCTGCTTGCAATCTTAAGGAGTCCGCATTTAGACCAATTATTAATATAATTAAGAAAGAATTCAGGGGCAGACTTGATAGTATATTGCATTTGACGGCATATTATCTTAATCCCTATTTTTATTATAGGGATAATACAGTCACAGAAAATACACTAGTAAGAAACGCCGTCATGGATTGCATATGCATATTTTATCCTGAGCATGACGTCCAAGATCAGATTGGCTCGTATGAATTTCGTGTCTACAAAGATAAGGGCGGACTTATGGGGAGTGGCATGGCAGAAAGGTACCGAATGAGCTTTAATGGCACGGATAATTTCAACCCAGGTAACCTTTATACATGAAATTTAAAAGAATTTAATATTAAATTCTATTCTTTCTAATTATTAACATATTGTTATATGTTGCTTTAATAGCTCATTGGTGGGATTTTTATGGAGGAGATGCACCAAATCTTCGAAAAATAGCAATTAAGATCCTAAGCTTGACAAGTAGCTCTTCAGGGTGCGAGAGAAATTTCAGTGTATTTGAAGGGATAAATACTACTACAATGATTATATATTTTATAATTTTTAATTACATTATTTTCGGAGTTAACACTCTAACCTTCTCTTTTCTCTTGTGTAAAATCATATATAAATTTATAAATACATACAAAGAAGAGGAACAGGCTGGATGCTAAAAGGTTGAATGATCTCGTCTTCGTTCAGTTTAACAAAAAAATGGCACAGAAAAGGAATACGAAGAAGGATGGAGATAGTAAAGATGTGCTGATTGCTTCAGATAATTCCAGAGCTTTGCACTGGAAAGATGAATTTGTTAGAGAAATAGAGAATGATAACGAAGATGAGATCTTCCCTGGTTCCGGCTTAACATGGGATCTTGTTGCTGCGGCGAGTGGAGCTAACGAAGATAGACTCAGGAGGAGCAAAAGGACGCTAAGAATGAGAGCTGCAGCGTGAATGAGCGCACAAGAGGGTTCATCCAGTGCAGTTGTTGAAGATCTTCCTGAACATGATCAAGCTATAACTGTTTTAGAAGAAGAGGGTGATGATGTGAATGACGATGATGATGATAGCTCTGAGGAGGAGTTGGAAAACAATGTTCAATATGAAGATGACAATGAGAAATAGTAGAGAATTTGTTGAGTGAGATGAACTGTGTTTGATAAAAACTTGTATTATTTTTTGAATATGTCAAACTAATTACTTATGTAGTTGACACAAACATGTATTAGCAATGTGTGGATTATTGTCATATGTTCATTTGTACATGTATTGTTCATTTTTATGTGTTAAAGAACTTTCTTAATTCTTATATATCATATATATTGATTCTCATTTAAATTTTCTTTTCGATTTGTAGGTGAGCGACGTTTTTGATCCATACATACATGCGTCGTTATTTTTTTTACATTGAGAGTTAAGAGATAAGTCTTTTTATCTTTTTAATTTCTTATGTAGAGCCAGTTTATATTCATTTTATATGCTTACGGTTATTATTTATAATTTTTTAGAGTTTTATAACATTAATATATCCAAGGGCGGCACATGCTTCATTAAATCCATTGAGGATTCGGACAATGCACATACTGGTGACTACATATTGAATTGGGTAGAAAATTGCATCAAGGAAGTGGGTGAGAAGCGGGTGCTGCAAGTGGTTACTGATATCCACCAATCCAATATGGCAGCAAAAAAATATGTTGAAAGCAAGAAGACCTAATATATTTTGGACCAGTTGTGCAGCCCACACTGTAGATCTCATGTTGGAGGGTATTGGGAAGATAGCAAATTACAAAGCGGTGATTGAGAAGGCAAGATTAGTGACAGTTTTTCTCTATACGCATCATAATACTCTGGCTTTGATGCGCTCATTTACAAACAGGAGAGAGCTTGTTCGTCCAGGAATCACCAGATTTGCCACCACCTTCCTAAGCTTGAGCTGCCTGGTGAACGAAAAATCACAGTTGGCTGCTATGGTGTCTTCTGATAAGTGGGATAACAACAGATGGTCCAAGACAGAGAAGGGCAAGTCAACTAAAGCCACAATTTATTCTGACTTTTTTTGGAAAGACATTAAAGAGTTTCTGAAGGTATACACTCCTTTGTTTAAATTGCTGAGAATTGTTGATACTGATCGTAGACCTTCAATGGGTTTCGTTTATGGAATGCTGGAAAATGCAAAGAACGAGATCAAATCTGCTTGCAATCTTAAGGAGTCCGCATTTAGACCAATTATTAATATAATTGAGAAAGAATTCAGGGGCAGACTTGATAGTATATTGCATTTGACGGCATATTATCTTAATCCCTATTTTTATTATAGGGATAATACAGTCACAGAAAATACACTAGTAAGAAATGCCGTCATGCATTGCATATGCATATTTTACCTTGAGCATGACGTCCAAGATCAGATTGGCTCGTATGAATTTCGTGTCTACAAAGATAAGGGCGGACTTATGGGGAGTGGCATGGCAGAAAGGTACCGAATGAGCTTTAATGGCACGGATAATTTCGACCCAGGTAACCTTTATACATGAAATTTAAAAGAATTTAATATTAAATTCTAGTCTTTCTAATTATTAACATATTGTTATATGTTGCTTTAATAGCTCATTGGTGGGATTTTTATGGAGGAGATGCACCAAATCTTCGAAAAATAGCAATTAAGATCCTAAACTTGACAAGTAGCTCTTCAGAGTGCGAGAGAAATTTCAGTGTATTTGAAGAGATAAATACTACTACAATGATTATATATTTTATAATTTTTAATTACATTATTTTCAGAGTTAACACTCTAACCTTCTTTTTTCTCTTGTGTAAAATCATATATAAATTTATAGATACATACAAAGAAGAGGAACAGGCTGGATGCTAAAAGGTTGAATGATCTCGTCTTCGTTCAGTTTAACAAAAAAATGGCACAGAAAAGGAATACGAAGAAGAAGGATGGAGATAGTAAGGATGTGTTGATTGCTTCAGATGATTCCAGAGCTTTGCACTGGAAAGATGAATTTGTTAGAGAAATAGAGAATGATAACGAAGATGAGATCTTCCCTGGTTCCGGCTTAACATGGGATCTTGTTGCTGCGGCGAGTGGAGCTAACGAAGATAGACTCAGGAGGAGCAAAAGGACGCTAAGAAGGAGAGCTGCAGCGTGAATGAGCACACAAGAGGGTTCATCCAGTGCAGTTGTTGAAGATCTTCCTGAATATGATCAAGGTATAGCTGTTTTAGAAGAGGGTGATGATGTGAATGACGATGATGATGATAGCTCTGAGGAGTTGGAAAACAATGTTCAATATGAAGATGACAATGAGGAATAGTAGAGAATTTGTTGAGTGAGATGAACTGTGTTTGATAAAAACTTGTATTATTTTTTGAATATGTCAAACTAATTACTTATGTAGTTGACACAAACATGTATTAGTAATGTGTGGATTATTGTCATATGTTCATTTATACATGCATTGTTCATTTTTATGTGTTAAAAAACTTTCTTTATTCTTATATATCATATATATTGATTCTCATTTAAATTTTCTTTTCGATTTGTAGGTGAGCGACGTTTTTGATCCATACATACATGCGTCGTTATTTTTTTTACATTGGGAGTTAAGAGATAAGTCTTTCTATCTTTTTAATTTCTTATGTAGAGCCAGTTTATATTCATTTTATATGCTTACGATTATTATTTATAATTTTTTAGAGTTTTATAGCATTAATATATCCATTTTTTAATAATTTTTATATTAATATATATTAAAATATTAATATTCCGCATAATTCCGCGTAATCCGCATAATCGGCGTGTAATCCGATTATGCGTTATGCAGTTTTGGACCGCACGCATACTGAAAACGCATTCTTGAACATTGGTTAATTGCTTCTCTCTAGTGATCTCATAATTATTTGCATATTTGGTTGATTAACATTGCATGATCCATTTTAAATTCTAAATATGTTACCCCTTACAACACGATCTAGTTGTCAACTAGAGTCAAAAAGGCCTAATTATATATATGATTTGCGTATTGCTAGAGAAATAATACATGAAAAGTTCTTGTATAAAGATCATTTATTTGATTGTTATTTCTCCACTCACGACTTTATTGATTGGTTAGTGAATATGGAATGTTATTTTGACTGTTATGAAATGTCTAGTAAACGTAAATTTCAATTTGCTAAAAAACGATTAGTGGGACAAACCAGAGATTTTAGCCAAAGATTTTTAAATTTCAGTAGAAATAAATTGTGATGAACGTTGTACGAATCCTATAAACTCGTGGGAAGAGATGAAAGATATTCTTATTGAAGAATATCTTCCTACGTATTATATGACTCGTTTTTTAGATAAATTAGAAAATAGATTCACTCTAAAAGTTAGAATACAGTGCCCTAAATGCGACAAATATGGACACTCTGTCTTTTAATGTACCATGATTAAGTGTTCTAAATGTCACATATCTTGACATTATGACTATGAGTGTCACCTCAAGAGTGAACCTATAAATATCATGCCTACTAATCACGTTGACGATTCAGAAGTTATTTAGATTCATATTTCTAAGAAAATTACTGTAGTTGAATCACAATTGGAATCAAATATGTCTATTCTTGTTGCCGATACTACCATTCCTTTTATGGTTAATGATAATATTATTAATTAAGTACAAGAGTCTAATACACATGCATCAACAGATATTCATATTCCTATTGAAATCCATATTACTGTAAAGAGTACTACTGATATTCAGAATATTTTAGTAGAGTCTAGTGCACCCCCACATGATAATAGATCAATTTTAAAGTCAACTGTAGATGAAGAGATCGAGTATGAAATAGTTGACACTAATATTTCTACCAGTAAGTCTTTGAGCATCCTTCCCATATCTTGACAGGTTGCTCCTAATATTTCATTTTCTAGCGATTGCTTGGAGTTTCCTTCCGAGATTCATCAAGTTTCCATAAAGTGTAGTGACATTATATCATTTGCGGTGATTGATGTATGTCATTTTAGAGAACCAACATATCTATTTTTTTGGAGTTGTACCATTTGAGTCTGTTACATTACATTTACCTGATATGCATGTTATGCATGATGAGGTCTCTAGACAGATAGCAATTTGCAATGATGAGTACAAATTTGTTGTATATCCATATAATGTTTTGCAGGAATTTGTACTTGATAATGAAGTGAAAGTTTTGGTTCCCGCTGAGAGATTGCTTCCAGAAATTGTAAAAAAATTATACGTTCCACATTCGGAATTCTATAGAATTTCGATAAAAATTTCTTCTACTACCTATGGCTTGGATATTTAAAGGGATCCATATTCGACTACTTCCATTACATGTGTCTTTGCAGATCTACCGTGGTTCGACAAAAGTTCACTAAAGAAGTTGGTTCTTCCTCCACCACTTTTGTTCAGATGTGATGCACAAGCTATGGTTCCTCGACCACTACCATGGCCAAATTGGGATACTTCGTGGATGCCAATCAGTTCAACCCGGAGTGTTTATCATTACTTATCTCTGCATTTATCGGGGATGAATACTTTGAAGCCGGGGAGAATTGATGGATATCAGATTTGATTAGATTTAGATCTTGTTAAGATTTTGGAATATTTGATTAGATTTTGGATTTTATTAGGATATTTGATTGGATTAGGAATTTGAATTCTATTAACATTTTGTTTGTTATGATTTTCCTATATATATATATATGAGTCTTGTATGGAGAATGGATTGATAAATAATATTTGAAAATTTTAAGAAATTTCCAGCATGGATTTCGCTGAATTAAATATTTTCTCATGGATTCGTGGAGAGTGGGCGTGGATTTGCCTAGGTGGATTCTCAAATCCCTATAAATTCTTCCTGTTCTTCCCCAATTTCTCCAAAAACTCCTAATTCTCAAATCCTAACCCTAATTTCGTTTTCGTCCTGCATCAACAACGCTTCGAATCTGACTCGAATTGGACTCCAAACGGACTTCGTATCACCACTTTTTCCCTTAACAGGTCTTCACTGTTACTGAATCTGGTTCACTGTTGCACTGAACTGAACCTTAAGTGGATTGGATTTGGAGATGTGAGTCGGGTCTGAAGTCTAAGTAAAACCCCACTTGAATTAATATGGTTTGGGTATGTTTTGTTTGTGGCTTTACTAACCCAAACCCAAATTTTCTTTTCTTCTCTTGGAAGGTTTGAGTAATTAGATCCAATTACTCAGACCCACATCCAAGAGAAGAAAAGAGAAGGAAAAAAAAAGGAAAAGAAAAAAAAACTTTTCTTCTCCTCCACTTTTCTTTCTGCTCCCGATCTCCTCTTCTTTTCTATCCGCAATAGCCCAACAAAACCCAACCTCTAATCCAAAATCCAAAACAGAACCCAACAACCCCAAATCCCCACAACTCCACCAAATCCCTTTTCGGCCATCCTCAAAATCCTCAAATCCAACCACCTTATCCTCCTCTTCAGCAGCACCTCCACCATTAACAACCTCACCTCCCCACCACCTCTTCGGTCAACTTCACCTAGCCACCTCCGCTTCGTCTTCATCTCCCGCCGCCAGCAAGCCACGTAAGCCTGCAATAACAGTCGTCGATCTCCCTTCGCAGCTCCACTGGGCAGCCGCCCCTCAACCTCTTCTTCGGCAACCTCCACCACCAACCACCGCCACGAGCAGCCCGCCGCCCTCCACATCTCCAACATCCCGCAACCCTCAAAATAGTGTCACGGCATCTCTCTCATCGACCTCCAACTCCCCACTTCCTCAGACAGCCACTGCCATCCCTCGGATCCCGCTCCACTGTCGCCTCCTCCCTCTTTGAATTTTGCCTTAAGGAAGAAACAGAGAAAGAAGTGGATCTAAAAGTCCAACTCCGCATCCAAACTAATTGGATCGGGTCAGTTAGCAAACCCGCATCCGAAAGGAGAAGAAAGTTTCGAGTTGGGTTTGGTTTTGAAGTTGGACCCATTAGATGATCCACATCCAAAAGCAAAAAAAGGTTGGATTCAATTTATACCCAACCCACAACTCCAGATCCAATCCACTTAAAGTTGGGTTCAGTGCAACAGTGCAAACCTGTTAAAGAAAAAAGTGTTAATTCGAAACTCGTTCGAAGTCCAATTCGAGCGGTTTTTGAAACAGTAATCTTCCAATCATACCCGACATCTACTGCCACTATTCTAGAGCTTTTATATATAATTATCAGAGCTCAATTATGAGTAATTTCTTGAAAAACTTTATGGAATTATATATTTGGACATGAACTACTCATCCCTCTAGGTAAAACGTGACTTGAACTGGATTTTAATTGCTAAATTCTTTGCAAATATTAGTGGATTACAATAATTTGTTAACATAATTGTTAATTGCTTCTATTTAGCGATGTCCTAATTATTTGCTATTTTGTATTAAATTAGGATTTCATATCATTTACATTTAGCAATTAAAATATTTGGATACATTAATTTAGTACATGCATTTAGTTTGCCTAAGTTTTAGATTTTGCACTATCATCTATATGTTTGATTGATTTGTATTGCATGGTCCATTCTAGATAGTAAATATATCCCGTTTTACAGCACGATCTACTTGTCATCTAGAGTCAAATAAGTCCAGTTATATATATAATTTGCATATTGTTATAGAGATATTAAATGAAAAATTTTGGTATAAAAATCTTGTATTTGATGGTTATTCCTCCACTTGTGACTTTATTGATTGGTTAGTGAATACGAAATACTACTTCGATTGTTATGAGATATTTAGCAGACGTAAATTTTAATTTATTAGGAGACGATTAGTGGGACAAGCTAAAGATTTTTGGATTTTTATAGAAATAGATCATGAGGAACATTATAGAAACCCTATAAATTCGTGGAAAGAGAAGAAAGATATTCTTATAAATGAGTATCTTCATACGTATTATAAAAATCGTCTCTTTGACAAACTGGAAAAGAGATTCATTCTATTTGTTAGAACACAGTGCAATAAATGCGACAAATATGGACACTCTATCTCTCAATGTACCTCGAACAAGAATTCTAAGTCGCACATTTTAGCATTATGACTATGAGTGTCCAGTCAAGAGTCAACACATGGATATCATGCCTACTAATCACATTGACAAATTGGGAGTTATTGAAGTTCATATTTCTGAGCAATTAACCCACAGTTAGAATCTAGAATATCTATTCTTATTGCTAATACTAACATTCCATTTATGGTTAATGATGATATTGTTAATGAGTTACAAGAATCTAATACACATTCACCAACTGAGATCCGTATTCCTACTGAGATCCAGGCTCTCATAAAAAATACTACTGATACTCAGAATGTTTTAGTAGAGTCTAGTGCACCCCTACATGTATTAGGTGTTCAATTTCGAAGTCAACTATAGAGGAAGAGATTGAGTATGAAATAGTTGATACTAATATTGTTATCAGTAAGTTTTTGAGTATCCTTCCTATATCTTGACAGGTTACTCCTAATATTGTATCTACCAACAAGTCTATAGAGTTTCCTTCTGAGATTCACCAAGTTCCAAATGAGTTTTTATCATTTGCGGTGATTGATATATGTCATTCTAGGAAATCAACATATCTCTTCTTAAGAATTGCACCACTTGAGTCCGTTGCATTGCATTTGTCTGTTATGCATAATGAGATCTCTAAACAGATAGCAATTTACAATGATGAATACAATTTTGTTGTATAGATTAGAATCTAGCGGTGGAGGCATACATTAGAATCTAGAGATTTTAAATTGAGTAGGTCTAAAACAGAGTATATGAAGTATAAATTTAGTAAATGACGGACCATAGACTATAATACTGTAAAACTGGATAAGCAAGAGATACAAATGAGCAAGCAGTTTAGATATTTGGGTTCTATTATTCAGAATGATTGAGAGATCAATAATGATGTTAACCATAAGATACAAACTGGCTGGTTGAAATGGAGGGCAACGGGAGTTTTATGCGACAGTAATATTCCGTTAAAATTGAAAGGAAAATTTTATAAGACTACTATTAGGCCAATTTTATTATATGGCACGGAATATTAGGTTATAAAGAAACGTCATTCACAGAAGATAAGTGTAGCAGAGATGCGCATGCTCCGTTGAATGTGCGGCAACACTAGGAGAGATAAAGTGAGAAATGAAGATATTTGTGCTAAGATAAGTGTAGCTCATATCGATGAGAAGATGCGAGAAAATCACTTACGATGGTTTGGTCATGTGCAACGTAGGCCTACAAGTGCACCAATTCGAAATGGGGAGTTTATCAATGTAGGACAGTTAAAAGAATGAAAGAAATACCGAAAAAAAATATGGATGGAGGTGATACGCAAAGTTATAGAGTCTAGAGGTTTAAATAAAGAGATATTACTTGATAGAAATGAATTGAAAAGGAATACCAAAGTGATCGATCTAGCGTGATTCTTTTTTTGGTTCATGTAGCGTGGCCCAAATACTTGGGATAAAAGGCTTAGTTGTTGTTGTTGTAGTACAATTTTGTTGTATATCCACATAATATTTTGCAAAAATTTGTACTTGATAATGAAGTGAAAATTTTGGTTCCCGCTGAGAGGTTCCAAAAAATTGCGAAGATGTTACACGTCCCACATATAAATTTCTATAAAGTTTCAATGAAAATTGCTTCCACTACCTATGGCCTGGATATTTCATTGGATCCTTATTTGATTATTTCTGTTGCAAGTGCCTTTCCAAATTTACCGTTGTTTGATGCAAGTTCACTAAAAAAGTAAGTTCTGATGCACAAGCTACAGTTCGTCGACCACTACTATGGCCTAATTGGAATGCTATATGGATGATGATCAGTTCAATCCGAATGTGTTTAATAATTTTTATCTCCGCATTCATCGGGGATTATTGCTTTGAAGCTGGAGAGAGTTGATGGATGGAGATTAGATTTGATTCTATTAGAATCTTGTTGGGATTTTAGATTTTAGATTTTATTAGAATATTTGATTGGATTTTTTATTTCATTAGGATTTTCATAGGATTTGATTATGTTAGAATTTGTTTGTTAGGGTTTTTCTATATATTTATACTCTGTATGAAGTATATAGAGATGATGAATAATATATGCAAATTTTGAGAAATTTCTTGTGTGGATTTCTCTTGAGCCAAATCTTTTCTCGAGGATTCGTGGATAGTGAGCGTAGATTCGCCTAGATAGATTCCCGAACCTTTTAAGTTCTTCCTTAATTCCTCCAAAAATCCCAAATTTCATAACCCTAACTCTAATTTGACTTCCATCCTACATCAAATTTGGTATCCGCAACAGCCAACAAAGCCCAATAAAGAAAAAATTCTCCTCTTCATCTTTTTCACTCATAACCCATCAGATCCACCATGCATACCTTCTTCATCAACAGCAAAACACCTCCGTCCTCCACCCTCCTACAGTAGCAACGCCCCTCTCCCTCATCTCCTCATGTTCCCTCATCTCCTCCACATCTTCTCTCTCCCTCAACTCCAACGACCCGACCTCTACCCTGCTCTCCCTTCTTGGGCTCTCCTCCGGCAACCACCCAATCGAGTCGGCAATCCCTCAAACCTCTCCACGAGCTCACCGCCCTACGCCCAAGCCGTCACCCACCTCAACCATCATCGACATTAGCCACGACCTCGTCAACAACCACAACCTCTGCCGTTGCCGCTCTCCGCAGTACCACCTCATCGCCCCTCCTACAGACCCGTCACCACTCCTACAGATCCGCCTCAACACTCCGGTCCACCGCCCCCAAATCCCTACCTCCCTCAGCCGCCGATCTTCCTCTCGCACAGCCACAGCAAAGGTCCCTTTGGTTCGTTTGGACTTGGTTTGTTAATTGGATTTAATTTGGATCCGAATTGGATCCAATTACTCATACCCGCATCCAAGAGAAGAAGATAAGAGTTGGGTTTGGGTTAGTAAACTCACATACAAAACAGACCTAAATCACATTAATTCAAGTTGAGTTCTACTTGGACTTCAGACTCGAACCGCAGCTCCAGATCCAATCCACTTAAAATTCAGTTCAGTACAACAGTGGACCAGATCTAGTAACAGTGCAGACTTGTTTACAGTGCAAACCCATTATGAGGAAAAGTGGTGATTTGAAGCCCGTTCGGACTCCAATTCAAACCAGATTCGAAGCATTATATTTCTGGACTTGTTCCCAGCAATTGTGGTAGAATTTTAGAGCTCCTCAGCAGGTGAACCATCTTCCAGAGACTCCAACGACCTACTACAAGTACACGAACTTCTTCGATTTTGAGTAATCTCTAAACTAACCCATTTTTAAGTAAAATTTTGCAATTATTTTTGTGCAATTTTGCACAAGATTGTTAGTTAGAATTATTAATATTATTTGCCAACTCATTACTTGCATGCATACACACATTTTAAAATCTATTTCCTTGCATTTTAGAGACTAAATCTTTAGGAAATTTTATTTGATCATATAGCGTACGCATATAGAATTGACTTAGTCTAAGAAATTGCACTGCATAGCTTGTTGGCTGCATGCTTCTTCGCAACAGTAAAGTGACTACTCCAAGTTCTAGAAATATGGAGGACAAATAAGAAATCATAATAAGATAATTAGAAACTATCACCAAACAATTGGAAGAATTTAAAATTGTTAATAAATGATTGGATTTATTAGAACAAATGGGCGACCTGGAAGAACGTAATAATCGAACTTATAAGAATAAATATAATGAGAGAAATAATGATCAGTATGGGAGACAAAGAGACCAAAATGAAAAATATAGAGATGAGAATATCCCTAGATCCAGGCGCATTGAGCTTGATATCATACGTAATAAAAAGATAAAAGCTCCTATACTCAACAGCACTCACGACCTAAAGTTTTTAGTGATTGGCTCGTCAATATGGATTACTATTTTGATTGGTATGGCATGCCCGAAGAGCGTAAAATACGATTTGCTTTGTAAAGAAAGTGTGTGAGATATCTGGACACTATAGAGACTTGAAGTGACATAAAATCTAGACTAAGGAGAAGTATCTTCCAGACATATTTAGAAGTTATCTCTTAGATAGGCTGCACAATTTTTGTCAAGAGAAGCATGTCGGTCCAAGAGTATATGACTCAATTTGATGAGTTGACACTTCGCTGTGATTTGAGAGAGAACCGATACCAGACGATATCTAGATTTCGTTCTGAACTGCGCGCTGACATACAACGAGCCATGCATATTCATTTCCGAAAATATAAATTCCCTAGAACAAGTTTGTTAGTTAGCAGAAAATATAGAATGCTCTCTCAAATTTTCTACTGACTGCAGGCTTACTCTTAAAGCCGGAGAGCAATTCAGACGCCCTTCTAAATACAATATGAAACCTAGCACCCAAACCAATAAAGATATTAAGGGAAAAGCAGTAATAGGTGAGTCTTCTAAACAGAGCACGAAAGGTGAAGAGTGTTTTAGGTGTCACGAGTATGATCGCATAGCTTCACAACGTCCCACTAGAGCTTTACTCGTGGAAGAAGAACAAAACGATGATGATAATCATGATGCAGAAGTGTATGAGCCGATAAGAAATGCTAGTGAGTCAAATGAGAACATAGTCATTTCAAATGTTCGCTTAAGTGTCGTTAGGTGTCTTTACATTAAAACAAAAAATGACGATTGGCGTCGATTTAGCGTTTTCACTAAGTACATTACACATGGAGGAAAAAGTTACCGAGTGATGATTGATAGGGGTAGTTGTGTGAACATAATCTCAAGAACAGCTGTTGAGAAGATGGACCTCAAAGCTGAACCCAATCCACAACTATATAGCGTAACATGGATAGATAAAACCGCTTAATTTATTACCTAACGTTGTCTAGTGGCTATCCAGATGTCCATCTATCAGGATTAGTTTTGGTGCAAAGTGTAAGATATGACCACATATATATCTTGCTTGGTAGGCCATGGTTGTATGACTTAGATGTGACGAGTTTCGACAAATCAAACACATACATTCAAATTTAACGGGAAGAAAATGGATATCATATTTAAGTTCTCCACTGTTTATCATTTAGATAGATGGTCAGACAGAAGTCTTCAATTATACTTTAGGAGACTTGCTTCGATGTTTAGTAGATGACCATTTAACCACGTGGATTTTGTTTTGCCTATAGTGGAGTTTGCATATAATAGCTCGGTCAATAAGTCTACTGAAATGAGTCCATTTGAGATAATTACAGGTTATAAATCTAAAAAACCTATAGACCTTCCCCTCCCCATAAGTGATAAACCAAGCGCCTCAGCCGAGTCATTTGCACAGTATTTGCATGATTTACATGATATTCGTCGACAAATAACAATTAGTAATGATAACTATAAGTCTGCAGTAGATTCGCACAAATAATTACAAAAATTTGCAGTTGATGATGAGGTGATAGTTAGATGTATCCATAGAGGTTCCCTTCAGGAACCTTAAAGAAGCCTCATGCTTGACGTTTGGATCCCTACCGAGTTTTAAAGAGAATTGGCTCTAATACTTATGAGCTTGCGATTCCCCACAATCTCAGAATTAATCCAGTTTTCAACATCGAGGACCTGACTCCATATCGTACTATATTTGATTATCCAACAGTTCTTCTGAATCTACTGTCATCAATTTCGCTAGGACATTAGCATTTTCCTATCCGTGCACCACCTCCCCTACTCTCCTGAAGCATCATCTAGACAGATTGAAGACATTCTGCATGATGAGATGGTTTCGATTGTTGATGAAGATATCAGTATTATTTGGTGCGCTGGCGTGAACGTCCAGACTCAGATTGTACTTGATTACGCACCGAAAAAGTCCAACAGCTCGACCTGAATTTGCTTGATGATTATCAACTTCGTCATTCACTGGAGGTTTATATTTCCAAACCGGAGAAAATTGATGAAGATCAGATTTGATTATGATAGAGATTAGATTTGATTATATTTGGATCTTATTGGGATTTTGGATCCTATTAAAATATTTGATTAGATTTTTAATGTCATTAGGATATTTGATTAGGATTTTAAATTATATTAGAATTTTGTTTGTTAGGGTTTTCCTATATATATATATATATATATATATATATATATATATATATATATATATATATATATATATATATGCTTTGTATGAAGTATTGGAGATTAATGAATAATAGATGAAAATTTTGAGAAATTGCTTGTGTAGATTTCGCTTGAGCCAAATCTTTCCTCATGAATTCGTGGAGAGCGGATGTGAATTCGCCTGGATGGATTCCCGAACATTTAAGTTCTTTCATGTTCATCTCCATTCCTCTAAAAATCCCAAATTTCAAAATCTTAACCCTAATTTGGCTTCCATCTTGTATCAGTAGGTGCAGCCCCCATCGATGAAAATATGTAAGAAAATTACCTACGATGGTTTGGTCATGTGCAACGTAGACCCAAATGCACCAGTTCGACGAAAGAAACTTATCAACGTAAGACAAGTTAAAAGAGCGAAGGGAGACCGAAGAAAACATGGATGGAGGTGATATGAAAAGCTAAGGATTCTAGAGGTTTAAATGAGGAGATATTACTTGATAGAAATGAATGAAGAAAGATTATCAACGTGATTGATCCGGCATTGATTCTCTTTTGGTTCATGTAGCCTACCCCAAGTCCTTGGGATAAAAGGCTTAGTTGTTGCCGTTGTTGTTGTTGCCTCCACCTACAGATAAGGAATGCCATGCCTACAATGTCTAGACTAACAGAGTAAAGTTAGACTAGCATCTGGAAACAATGACTTTTAAAGTGAAACAACTAGCAGTTAGTTTTTTTTCTTTAAAGTACTACCATATAAATAAAGGATTTCAAGACCCTTCTCTCCTCATGGTGACCTAGGATTTCGAAATTCCGCATAAGGGAAAATCTTATCCAGATTGCATCAATGCGTCCAATTTGCAATGGATACCCCAATTTGCAAAAAGTGCAAGAATTTTGGATATGTGGAAACTATATCCTACAATAGAGATTTGGATTCCAAAATTAAAATCTGAAATTGATGAATCTGCCAAGGAGCACAAAAATCCTAAGAGAAGCCAGTAATACCGGAGTCAGCTAAAAAATCATAAGAAAGCTACCACTAGTATGCAACCTACAATTTCACATAAGGCAAATCTTGAAGACAAAACCCATATTAAGTCATTTATGCAAGAGGCTAAAGAGATCCAAAACAGTGATGACAATGGGTATGATGGGAAAAATTTATATGATGGTCCAAAAGCAAAAGATAAATCCAGCAATGATGCAGAGCTACAAGCAGTTTTTTACCACCGGCAGACGCGCCTTTCCCATCTAATCTGATTGTCAAGCATGATGCACTTCAAAAATCTATAAAAGCACCCATGAAAATTATTGCAGTAAAAATTGAAGAGTGAAAAGCTTAGCCAGAGAAATATAAGTCCATGAATCTATTTCAGCAGCAGAGAAGTCATCTAGTGAAACTAAGAGGAATCCTAGGCCACAAAGAGGATATATGAGTTAGCTTCAAATTTCGCTTCAAGAAAAGTTAGGTTTGAATCAATGTTGAAAATAACGCGTTATGAAACCCGTTATATCGCGTTATGAAGCCTAACAGAAAGCCAACATTACTTAAGAGTCAAAAATAACTCAATACACCATAACGGTGCGTTTTTTATATTATTTTACGTTATTTTACGTTACGTTATGCTATGTTATTTACAATAATTTTTAAATAGTTTTTTATATTGATTTCAATAATTTATTTTGATTGTTAGCGATTTGCTATAGTTTTTTTCACTTGACGACTTGTTGTTTACTTATTTGATTGCTTGTGGTATTGTTAGCTTGTAGATCCTTATTTACTTATAATTTCTTTTCAATTACTAAAATTTTTTTTGTTATAATTCATTTCCAATTACCGAAATTTCTTACTTACACTGATTAAATTGAATTCTCAGCTAATCTAAAATAAACAATTAAAAATAATATAAATTGAGCATTACAAAATATAAATTACAATTTAATAATAATTGAAAATAAATTTGAAATTTTCTTTTCTTATTTAGATGATGACTGAAATTATGAATGTAAATATAATTTAATTTATGAAGATAAATATGAGAATTACTGCGAAACTTTTTAAAAATTTAGAATTAATACTAGGATATAATTTTTTAATATTTTCTTTTAGAATTTCTAATTCAATTTTCAATTTATAAAATTTATTTTATATAGTTTTATATTTATTTTTAATTAAATAAATAGAAAATCCCATAACCTGCGTTATGTGTTACGCTATATGCTACATAACCTAACAGAGACTAAATGTTACGTTACCGTTATCGTTATTTTAAACATTAGTTTGAATAGTTAAAACACATGTCATCTCTTGATCCATTCATTACAAGAAACTTTGAGATAGGCTGTACATAGTTGGTAGGTGTTGAGTTTTAGTTTTTCTTTATCATTACTAATAGGTAAGTCCAAAAAAGATCCTACTAATAATCAGAACATTCCACTGGGATTGCTTATGGAGTTATCATCATACTTTACCAGTGTTCTAAATATCGGATACCGGTCGCATATCGGTCAGCCAAATTACATACCGGATACGGGACGAGATATCGTGATATGACGCTAAATACCAGAGTGTCATATCGGTATTATACTAGTTAAAGAATAATCATATAAATGGCTATATAGAACATATTAAAACACATAAATGAAGTTTATGGTACTTACATTGGTTTATTTGCATTAAATTTATGAATTTACAGATACCGTTTAGAACGTTCGAATATGCACAAAGCGACATATAATCATAAAATTAAGAAAAATAAGTTTTCAAAAAAAAAAGAAAATTATTTCTACAATACTTTATAAAATTACATCATTCTTCAAGTAATTTCTGACCTCAAATTTTATTAAAAAAAGACATAAAAAATTAATTAAATAGCAAATATAATAAACTTAATCTATTTCATAGAAATCTTAATCTAATCTATTTGAAGTAGAGTGCCCAATATAAATATTTATTGACTAATTTTTCCCCCATTCCTAATCTAATCATATATTAGGGAAAACTAAATTATATCTTACAAAAAATTATTTTATTAAAACTACATAATCCAAACTACATTATACTATAATTCAAAATTTCAAACCCTAACATATCCCACAACTACAACAAATTACAATGTCATATAATTATAAATTTATAATTGCTCAATGTCCTGCAATTAAAATATTCTATATGCACACAATTAAAATATCCTAATTAAAATATCCTATATTGCTACATATTTTCAGTATCAAAATTCTCATTCAAATTCACTTCTAATTAGTAGTTACTCATCACTCAACAAATTATCAAACAAATTAAATTCTAATTAGACCGGCCACTGATTCAATGAATCAGTGGCCGAACACTGATTCAGTTCATTAATTAGTAGGCCGAACTCCACATTTTGCCTCAAATTGCACAAAAAAATTAAAGATTTTAACATAAATCGCAATCAATTTAAGCTAAATATCACAATTATAAGATAAATTGAAAAAATTGTAACTCTAAATCAAATTAACATGAAATAAATCAAACTTGACTTACCCACTACCCCACTGGACTTTCGGCCGGCAAAGTTGAGATGGCAGCGTCGGAATCGATCGGCGAGCACCTTTCGGAGAATCAAAGACAGGGAGAAGAGCAATCGAAGAGTGGAAGAAAAAAGAGAGAGAAATAGTCAATTTAGGGTTAGGGTTGGGCTCGATCGACGTTCGCAGGGAGAGAACGAGAGAGAGATCCGGAGAGTGGGAGAAGAGGAATCGAACAGAGATTTATGGCTAGATTGGGAAATTAGGGTTAGGGGAGTTTTGTCGCGGGGAGAGCTTCAATCGTACGGGTCGCTGGGGAGAGAAAGAGAGAGAGAAAACGATCGATTTTAATCATTTTCCTCTCCTCCCGACCCGTTTTATTTCTTAACGGGTCGGTTTTTAACGGGCTAATGGGTTTAACCCGCAAGCAAAATCCAAAACCCCATTAACCGATATTAACTAATACCGGCCGGTATTTATTATCTTGTTACCAGCCGATATATCGCCACGTGGCCGATATATCAGCCCATACCAGTCCAAAACGAGAAACGGCAAAAATTTCTCCTTATCGTCTCGTTTCTTCCTTGTTCCCGATATACCGGCCGATATACTGGTATACCGGCCAGTATTTAAAACACTGTACTTTACTTTTGTACTTTTATACTTTTTTCTAGTTCAATGAATTATTTTACCTTTCAAAAAAAGACCTCATTTAAAAAAATCTGAAAGGTGAGTAAATGACTAGATTTTGTATCGAATACAGCAATCAATGACCCTATAAGGTTTAACTTGAGGCAAAATTAGCAATAGTTGAAAACAATAAAAACTATAAGAAAGAGACAAAAGCGCGTAACAAATATATAACAAGAATAAGAAAAACATTTTGGTGATGAAAGGGAAGCTACTAAAATAGGGGGCTAATGAAGAACTGCAAGAGAGAATTGAAAGTCATCTTCAACAAAAAAGTGAATAGTCTAATAGCTTCACAAGTGAGATCCTAAAACTAAGGTAAGGATACAAAAGAAAGTTTACATGTCCATAACATACATAAGAGTGAGAATAGAGTTTCTGTCATCGATTGAAAGAAAGTAATTACAGTAATAGAACTGAGAAGTTAGAAGGAATTTCAAAAAAACTTCAAAAGTTGTTAGCCCATGAATCAAGGTCTAAAATATAGGGCACAGTATCGGAGATTAGCAGTATATAATGTATTGACAAAATATCAGAAATTTTAGCAATATCGATATTATGGGTTTACACTGTATCATATACCTAAAATTAAACGTTATGCTAATTATATATATATATATATATATATATATATATATATATATATATATCAGCATTTGCCTGATATTTAGAAACCTTGTTGTGAATCTTGGATCCTCCTCTTCTCAGGTTTTTAACATTTACTTTACATCCATGTTGTGCCATAAAACCAAATCACCCACACTTCTCTTTGAAATTTAAATACTATAGCATGTTTATTTCCAATTCTCCTTACAATTTGGTCACTCTATATTGCACATTGATGGCCAAGATTGAAGAAATACATAGGACTGGTCATTTTCATTATATAGGATCAATAATTCATCATGGTGCTGAGAATTGTTAGTCAAGAAGGACGTCGTTCATAGAACAAAGTTCATCCTGAATGTTATGTGATCGTAAAAACCCATAAAATTTCAAAAAAAAAAAAATTAATGAGACCAGCATGTTTTACAGAATTAAAAACCAACACGTTCAAAAGTGAGATTAGCAGAGAAGAGAATGTTGTGATGGATGAAAGGCAATTTGTTACGAGATAAAACAAATAAGTGTATCCTCAAGAAGAGATGGCTCACTCCTCTCCTGCAAAGAAGGGTGTGGGTTTGAATCCCCTCCTACGCAATTTATGGTGGAATTTGTAATAATCCTTAATTTTTACTAGCCATAACTAAATAAATAAACAAATAAACATAATAAATTTAACTATTCATCTTTTATAACCTCCAAACTCATTAATTTCTCTAACCCCCAACCATTCATCTTCTCTATGAATTAACAATATCAAACGTCCAATGTAATTCCTCATTTTAATTTGTAAAAGTAAATCCCTACATCCACTTTAATTACCTCAATTCTTTATATTATGTAGCTCCTCAAACCCTCCAAATTCTATAACTCAAACCCTCCAAATTCTATAACTCCTCAAACCCTCCATATTCTACAACTCCTAAATCCAATACTATACAAACCCAACCTCTCTTCTAAATTCGTATTCATTCTCTAAAAAATTCTCTTTCCCTCTCACCTCGTCAGAGCATCTCGTCGGACCGCCATCATTACGCCATCCCTCATCGGAGCCACCACCCCACACTAGAACTTTGCTCGGAGAACCTCCATCTTCTTCCTTCTCTTGCATCTCTGTTAATTGATATTGATAAAATTATGTTGTTTAATTCCTATTAGATTTATCTTATTGGACCCCAGGATTAGCTCACCCACTATCCAACAGTCCTAATAACTTAAAAACAATGTCTACTATCTTATAGAACCAATAAAATGGATTTAAACCTGTTTATTGATTTCAGACCTACTAATACTTTTTAAGCTTAAAAATCACCACTAGTGCTTTATGAATATTAGAAACTCCCTAAAAATCAACTAAGTTCATGTTAAATAATTTTTAACAAATATATTATAATTTTATGTCTAGATTGCTTCGTGTTATTGCTAATTGGTAGATAAGAGCTTCACAAATCGAGGTGAGTTCATTTTTCAACTTACTGATCATACTATTATATATAATTGTTGTTCTATGTAATTGTTTACTTTGTATAAAATGTTTGGGAATTCATCAATTACTCATAATTGTTCTTGTTACCGAAATCTGTCATTTCTGTTATTAAATATGTTAAATAACATAGTATAGTTAAATTTTTATAATACTTGAAATATACAATAGTTGATAAATCACATAAAAACTATAGTCGGGGAGAAACTATTTGTGATATCATTTTGTATCGATATTTAAACAAGGTCTTGTATACTGGTTCTCTAATTAAGAAACGTACGTTGCAGAAAAAACCTCTCAGTATCCATACACTTATCTGGTTGATATCCTTAATAATGCCTCAAATCAATAAATTTAGCAAATTGTGATTTATTCAATGATGTAAAATTGAATGAACCTCTTTGAACCATGTTGTTAACAAATTAATAAAATTGAATCGAAATACTGTACAAATGATATACAGACTATGAGAAATAGAACTGAACCTGACATGACTATACTTAAATAACACTGGGTTAGGAAAAAACTATATGATGAAAAATGCACTATGTTTTGATTGTAAACTTATTAAGTTGTACAACTGAATATTTTGCACATCATAAGTGCTTGGTGATTTACTGGATCACACCTTATTATTTCTATTTGTCTGACGGCAGGTCCGACTCAGCACCAGACAATTTCCTAAGTATGTACAGGAGACAATCAAAAAGTAGTATCCTATCAGTTAGGTTTTCCAATTACATTACATCTTAAGAAAATTACACTTGTTATAATTGTGATCACACTAAAAAAAATTAGGTTTAACCTATATCACTTTATATCATCGTCAATGTTGAAAATAACGCGTTATGAAACCCGTTATATTACATTATAAAACCTAACAGAATCCCAGCGCTACGTAACAATTGAAAATAACTCAATACACCGTAACAGTATGTTTTTTATGTCATTTTACGTCATTTTGAGTAACGTTACATTAAATTACGTCATGTTACGTTATTTACTATTCCTTTTCGTAATTTCTATATTGTTATTGATCACTATTTTGATTATTAGCAAATTATTGTAATTTTCTTTCTTGATTATTTGTTGGCTTGTAACATTGCTTGTGAAATTGCTAAATTACTTATTTGTGATTGTTTCCTTATTTGATTATTGTAATTTCTCTTGGTTACTGGAATTCCTTACTTGTTGATTCCATTAAATTTTTAGCTAAGCTGAAATAAAAAATTACAAATAAGGTTAATTTTACAAAATATAAATTATAACAATAATAACTGAAATTGAAATAAAAAATTAAAAACTTATTTCCATGCTTAGACGATAACTGAAATTACAGTTGCGTACTTAATATAATATATGAAGATAAATGTGAAAATTAATGTAAAAAATAATATAAAATTAGAATAGATTATGTATTAAAAAATATTTTTATATTCTTTTTTTAAATTTTAAATTTATTTTTAATTTATAAACAATATTTTATATAGTTTTATATTTATTTTTATTTAATAAATAGGAATTTGCATAACCTACATTATATGTTACGCTATATGCGACATAACCTAACAGAGATAAAACATTACGTTATCGTTATCGCTATTTTAAACATTAATCATCATTATATATTAATTTAATATTTTCTAAGACTTGTGTTATTATAATATTTGGACATAACTAGTATTTTAAATACCGGCCAGTATACCGATATACCGGTCAGTATATCGGAAAATACAAAAAAATAAGACGATAAGGTGAATTTTTTACCGTTTCTCGTTTTTTACTGATATGGACCGATATATCGGCCACGTGGCGATATATCGGCCAGTAACGAGATAAAAAATACCGGCCGATATTAGTCAATACCGATTTTGCAGTGAATGGATTTTGGTTGCGGATTAAACCCGTTAAAAACCCAATCCGTTAAGAAATAAAACCCCCTTAACGGATCGGGAGGGGGAGAAAAAATCGCAAACACTCGCTCGTTCTCTCTCTTTCTTGTCCCACGAACTCGAGCAATCGAGCGAACCCTAGCCCTAATTTTCCAAATCAACCGATTCTCTTTCTCCCACTCTCCGAAACTCAATCTCCCTTTCTCCGTCTCTCCCCACGAATGATCGATCGAGCCCAACCCTAAACGGTCGCCGACTCTTCTCCTCGCGAACAGTCGATCCCCATCCGACCAATCACCAGTCGCCGACTATTCTTCCACTATTTGATCCTCCAATAAGAACTAATCCTAACTCTTCTCCCACTCTCTGATCCTCCGACCAGTCGCCGACTAGTCACCAGTCGTCGACTCTTCTCCCCATCTGACCAGTCACCGGCTGATTCCTCCACCAACTTTCACCTACGCCGGCCGACTCGACCCACTGGTAAGTCATTTTTTGTTAATTTCATGTTAATTTTAATTAGAGTTACAATTTTCTTCAACTTTTTGTGCAATTTCCGGCGAATTATGGACTTCGGCCCACTGATTCATTAAACCAGTTGGGCGAATACTGATTCAGTTGATCAGTTGGCGAACAGTGAAATATATTGGAATTTTGTAGTGAAGTAATAAGTATATTGGGATTTTAAAGTGAATTTGATTGAGAATTTGTTAAGTAATGAGTTATTATAGTGTTGAAGTAATATGTAGTATAAATTTTTTATTGAATTAATATGTAGGACATTTTAATTGTAGGATTTGTTGAAGTAATATATAGTAATATGTAGTTTAAAATATGTAGTTTAAAATTTTTATTGATTGAGAAGTAGGACATTTGAAGGTGAAGTAGGACATTTTAATTGTAGTTTAAAATATGTAGTAATATGTAGTTTAAAGTAATGATTGAGAATTTGTTGAAGTAATATGTAGTTTAAAATTTTTATTTATAGGACATTGTGACAATATAGAACATTTTAATTGTAGGATATTAAGCAATTATCAATTTTTAATTATAGGACATTGTAATATTGTTCAATTGATACTAAGAATTTGTAGTATTTGTTGAACATGTTAGGGTTTAAATTTTGTAGTTATAGGCCATTTGTTGACATAATAGATAATACATTAGTTTATATAGTTTTAAATCAAAATATATATGTTGTTTAAAGTAATGATTGAGAATTTGTTGAAGTAATATGTAGTTTAAAATTTTTATTTATAGGACGTTGTGACAATATAGAACATTTTAATTGTAGGACATTGAGCAATTGTCAATTTTTAATTATAGGACATTGTAATATTGTTCAATTAATACTAAGAATTTGTAGTATTTGTTGAACATGTTAGGGTTTAAATTTTGTAGTTATAGGCCATTTGTTGACATAATAGATAATACATTAGTTTATATAGTTTTAAACCAAAATATATATTAGACTCTTAACTTCTTAAATTTTTTAAGTTTGGTTTATATAGTTTTAAACCAAAATATATATTAGTCTCTTAATTTCTTAAATTTTTAAGTTTGGTTTATATTGGATAATTAGTCTCTTAACTCTTTAGTTATGTATATATACTTTGTTTGATGCAAGTTTATTTCTTATAAATTTTGAGATCAGAAATAACTTGAAGAATGCCCTTTTCTAGTGCTTCTAATATCCAAAAGAAGCGAGGCAAAGATCTAACTTTGTGCATATGCAGACGTTCTAAATGGTATATGTAAATTCGTAAGTTTAATACAAATAAGTTAAGATAAGTACCATAAACTTCATTTATATATTTTAGTATGTTCTATATAACTATTTATATGATTATTTTTTAACTGTATGACACTCCGGTATTTAGAGTCATATCGCGATATCCTGCCCGGTATCCGATATTCGGTATGTAATTTGGTTACCGATATGTCACCGGTATCCGATATTTAGAACACTGGACATAACCATTATATTACAAATGTTTTCTATGTATATTATGTTGCTTGCTATCTGACAACCTGAATATGCATGTCCAGTGACCGAAATGGACCCTGTTGATCATACTACAGAAGACTTGGAGTATTTTACTGAAGTGGCCGAAAATCAGTAGTTATATATGTACTTAGTTTATATTACATATTTTCTTTTCATGTTTTCGAACCTATCATTTCTTAATAGAAGTTACTCTTAAGTTATCATGTACCGTTCTCTTATTTTCCGTTATATAATAAACTTCATAATATAATGAATGTCAATTTATTTATCTAGTGTATTTATCTTCTGTAACGGTAATATTGTAATTAAGATTTAGCATATTCAAACCAAATATATTGTCGTTACCTGCTACACGTGCTCATATATTGTACATCGAGAGCGGGGAGAGACAGAATTTCAAACAAAATTTGCAGGAACACATCTTTAGAGGCATATATTTGCATAATGGCTCGAAATCACATACGAAGGCTGTTAGGCATGGCTAGTGGTTTATGGAGGCAAAATTCCCAGTATACAAAAGTTATGGATGGAGTCTACATGGAGTTCCTTTCTTTCGAGTCAAAGAGTTTCTTTCCCCACAATGATGGGGCTTCTTTCCCCTGTTATGGGCGCTATCATGTAAGCCTAAGGGCCGGGGGATAAACTGGTTGAATTGGTTTAAGCATATGGGGTCGGGGGGATAAACTGGTTGAAATGGTTTAAGCATATGTAATGTAGATATATATGTGTGCCAGATAGGAGTGATATAATCAAATATAATTCTTGTTAAATACATTAAGAGATGTTTATCCATACTTCCTATACTCAATTCAATCTATTTCTAGGCTTCATATAATCTACCTGGGCAACTCAAGTGCTCCTTCGTTTAGGCTGATGCCACACTACAGAACCCTCACCATGCTGGGAGACTGCACAGGTACAGCTAGTGGTATAAGAGCCTATTTAGCATCAACAACTTCGTGCTGCACTAGAGTGATCAATATGTGGTTCCGCACGTTCCAACATTTCTTCATTCATTTTCAATACCAATCATGAAATATCATGAGCATTAGGATGTTAAGATTTGGAATTTGAAGTGAGATTCTTAATTTGTTGATTCTTAGCCACGGGAAGGAAAGGTGTTTGAGAAGAAAGAAAACAATTACTCTCCTAGTCCAGTACTACCACATCCGTACTCAAAATGCATCTTATTCATCAAGTCCTCTGCGTCTCAGCTTGAATAGGCAGACACATACTTGAACTGCAGCTTTTAGGTCATGAAAATGATGAAGCTTTGGAGCAATGGGTAATAGACATATAGGCCTATAGAGAATTAACATTTAACAACCAAACACAAATAGTTGAAATGGAAAAAATAATAATCGTATTAATCGACAAGATCATTATTAACAAAGCTAAACTAACCGAAACTGAAAAGAGATGGCGGTCACAGGAAAAAGTGGTTAGATAGGCAGTGGAGCTAGGTAAATCTATCAGTAGGAGTCATAGAATCATAATTAATGGAGTAACAAAAACTAGATATAGACCTAAAAGTTAAAAGTAATTGACAAATATGCAATGAAACAGCTGAAAAGGAAATAACTGTGCTTAATTATTTGAAGAGATAACCATTATTGAAGGCAAATGGGAGAGAAAAATATTCATGCTCTATTGAGAGGAATTGAGGGTCACAGGATAGAGTTCCCATTTAACTTCTGCTCTTCTTCTTGTTTTAGTGGAGACTATCTAAATGTGTAGTTAATGACTAGGTATGATATTTAAATTCTTATGTATGTTTGTGGGTTGAACAAATTTAAAATTCAGGTTTGCTGATGGCATTAGTTTCTGCAGAAAATTCAACTGGTCCATATACGAGTTATTTATTAACATATATGCCTATCAATAAGTCATATTTCTTGGTGCAATTCACATCGACAAAGGTCCTACATCAAAAGCTTAGCCGTATGAAGCTCTGAGCACATGCTAGGCCAATTAGGGCTAGAAAAAGGATAATTTTGTGACCATTATGTGCACAAGGTAAAAGAATATAGGGATCCAAATTGATTATATTTTAGAATTATTAAAACTTGATGTTTTTAGGAAGAACATGTAACTAATTTTGTACACTACAAATAAATTTTAGAGTTTCTAACTAAAACCACACAATCCCATGCAAGTAGGGACTATGCAAACTAAAAATATCACTTCTGATCTCTACACTATAACCCATTTGCATTTCTTTTCAAATAGATTCTTGTGCACACAACAAATACCAACTCAAAGACCCACCACCATGTTAAAAAAACATCAATTATTACACTAACAAAAAATTAAAACAATGATTATAAAACGTTTCAACAAGAAGAATTGCACCAAGAAAAATTATATCTGGAAAGGGATCACCTGTCACCCTTAGGTCTTCTTGTCCGATCGCCTGTGCTAAAATTTGCCATGCTATACTCGCAGCGTACCTGAGGTAAGTTTCTGAGTATAAATAAACCCCAAGAAAAGACAAATTTGAAATAAAATTAATCAAATAAAAAGGCAGTTTCGAGAAAGTACCAGTGCTTGATTGTTCATTTGCTGGCCCCTGTTCTGGACCTATATCATATACAATAGTTACTCAATGATGCAAATAATGGCATGACCACAAAGGAGCCGGTTCAAATTCCAACTGGGTCAGTTACAAGAGCACGAGAAAAGAAGTTCAAAAATGTACTTAATGGGCTGATTCAAGAGGTTTGGGCTCAAGCAAATTCGTGGAGGCCCATTGAGGATGGTTCACGTGTTCAACAAAAATGCATCAACATGATTCAACTACTAGAAAAATCCGGTCAAAACTGATTATTTCATTTCCTATTGTGGGCGTGTGATCAGCCAAATTAAGGGCTGATTGTTTTCTTTTGTTTCGTTTCTATTTTTGATTGTTTCTTTTTTTTATTTTGGGCGTTTCCTTTTATTTTGTTTCTATTTCTGGAACTTTCCTTGTAGGAACTTTGCTTGAATTATTTTAGCCTATAAATAGGCGTCTAATGGAATGAAGGGATATCATAGTTTATAGATAATTTGTGAGTTTTTATTTTCTTTGGTTCTTTGAAGGACTATTCGAACTTATCGGAATTCTTCCGTGGCGTTCATCATCGACTTATCAAACGGCTTTCCACTAGTGTTTGTGGCGTTTTCCTTATACCAAGATTCTTATTTTGCATTAAACAACGGGTTGAAGTCAATTATACCGAGATACTTATTTTTGTTGAAGCAACGGGTCGAGATCTCCCATCCAAACCTGATCGTGGACATTCTTGGATTTTTTCTCTTGTTTTACGGGTCTCGTTATTCTTGATGGGGTTCGCATCATTTGGTATCAGAGCCACAGATTTTCTCGTCTCAGGTTTGCCTATCCCATTTAAATTTAGTTTCTTTTTTTCTTATCTGGCCGAATTTGTTGTGGAATTGGTTTTAGTCCTAAGTCCCCATTCTGATCGTAATCTGTTTCAAAATCTTATTCTGTTATTAACGAAAAAAAGAATCTGATCATCAAAAAAAAGGATCCGAAAAAAAAAGAAAAAAAAGGGGTCCAAAAAAAAAAGAGTAAAAAGATTCTTTTTTCGTTTATTTCCAATAAGCCCGAAAATCACCTCACCCAAAAAACCAAAAATTTTCGTGGAAATTTTGTTGAATTGTTCTTTGAAAATATAATCACCCATATCTCTTATTTTCTTACCTTTTGAACCTGAATTCCCTTAGTGAGTTCTTGGTGAATTGTTACTGAAATTTTGAATATTGTTCGAATAGTTTCAAAAGAACTGAAAGAGAATTATCGAGTGGAAAAAGGCAAGAGTGGTGAGCATATTAGAGGGTAAAAACCGATTATACTGAGTGAAACACGAGTGGAATAGAGTGAATCATTTTTTGAGTGAAACACGTGTGAGAGTGTGTGAGGTATTTTTCCTTTTTTTTTTTGTTTTCTAACTTTGATTTACAGCTATCATGTCTCACAATAGTGAAAAAAACATCGCCGAAAGTGCTACAGGGATGACTGACCCAAAATTGCTCATGGAGGCCATGATGAGTGAGATGAGGCATGTGATGAGGTTAGAATTGGAGCAGGTACATGAGCGGATTGATCTGATGGAGAATACACGTTTGGAACAGCGACAAAACACTCATAAGGTGCATAGGAGGGAAAGAGTTCAATATCGGGGAGTGAGAGATGAAGATGGAGAGTATTATGGGGCTGGTTTTGATGAAGATCGGGATTCAGTTGTTGGTAATAGGAGATATGGAGGGCGGTTTAGAGGAAATAGGAATCGGGAAGATAACTTGGGTAGTATTAAGATGAAAATTCCAGCGTTTCAAGGAAAAAACGACTCCGAGACTTATCTTGAGTGGGAGAAAAGAATGGAGTTAGTGTTCGATTACCACAACTACTCTGAGATAAAGAAGGTTAAACTTACTGCCATTGAGTTTTCTGACTATACTATTGTGTGGTGGGATCAGTTAGTATTGAACAGGCGGCGAAATAGAGAACGACCGATAGAGACGTGGGAAGAGATGAAAATAGTGATGAGGAAGCGATTTGTGCCCAACTATTACCACCAGGAGTTGTACAATAAATTGCAAATGCTCCGACAAGATAATCGGAGTGTGGAGGATTATCATCAAGAGATGGAGATTGCTATGATCCGGGCTAATATCGAAGAAGACCGAGAGGCTACTATGGCTAGGTTCTTGAATGGCTTGAATCAAGAAATTCATGATAGGGTGGAGATGCAGCATTATGTAGAATTAGAGGATATGGTGCACATAGCCATCAAAGTGGAGCGACAACTCAAGAGAAGAGATGATATACGTGCATCCCATAATTTGGATTTTTCCCCATGGAAACCGAGTCATGTGAAGAAAGAGGAGAAACCAGCTGCAAAATCTTCGAGCCAAAACAAGAGATAACCAACCATGGCACTCAAGATAAATCTGACCCTTCCACTTCTCGAAATCGTGACTCAAGTGTTTTAAATGTCAAGACAGGGGTCACATAGCAAGTCAATACCCGAACAAAAGAGTCATGGTGATAAGAGGTAATGGAGAAATCGAAACCAACGACGAGTCCGATACCGGCTCTATGCAACCATTGAAGGACGTGGATGATGAAGAATATGCAGTTCAAAGTGAATTGTTGGTGTCAAGAAGACTTCTAAGGTTGCAAGCAAAAGAAGTTGAAAAAGTGTAACGGGAGAACATCTTTCATACTAGGTGCTACGTCAAAGACAAGATATAAAGTATGATTGTTGATGGAGGAAGTTGTACTAATATTGCAAGCACAACCTTGGTGGAGAAATTAGAACTGCCCACACTGAAATATCCTCGGTCGTACAAGTTACAATGGCTGAATGATAGTGGCGAGGTAAAGGTGAATAAGCAGGTTTTGGTTTCATTCCGAATCGGAAAATATGAAGATGAAGTTTTGTGTGATATAGTTTTGATGCAAACTGGACATTTGCTATTAGGCCGACCGTAGCAATTCAATCGGAAAGTTAAGCATGATCGCTTCACCAACAAATACTCGTTCGTGCTCAACTAAAAACCCATCACTCTTATACTGATGACACCGAAACAGGTTTACGAAGATCAAGTGAGGTTGCAAAAAGAGAATGATCAAAAGAAAGAAAGTGAGTAAAAGAAAAAGAGTGAAAATCGAAGAGTGGCCGAGCAAAATGAGAGAAAGAAAATCAAAATTCAGCCATTGAAAGAAAATCAGAGAGAAAACAAAAGAATTTCTATGTTAAAGTGAGTGAGATTAAGCAAGCAATGTTTTCAAATCAACCGATGATTGTACTTTTGTACAAAGAGGCATTTTTAAACACTAACGAACTTGACTCTGCTTTACCCAGTTCTGTTGTTTCTCTTTTGCAGGAATTTGAGGATGTCTTTCCCGAGGAAACCACATGGGTTACCACCAATTCGAGAGATTGAACATCAAATTGATTTTGTTCCTGGTGCGACAATTCCAAACCGACCAGCTTATAGGAGCAATCCCGAGGAGACAAAGGAGCTCCAACAGCAGGTAAGTGAGTTGTTGGAGAAGGGGTACGTGAGGGAGAGCATGAGTCCGTGCGCCGTTCCAGTTTTACTTGTACCTAAGAAGGATGGGACGTAGAGAATGTGCATTGATTGCTGAGCCATCAACAACATAACGGTAAAGTATCGTCATCCTATTCCTCGCTTAGATGACATGTTAGATGAGTTGCATGGTTCTTGTGTTCTCCAAGATTGATTTAAAGAGTGGTTATCATCAGATTAGAATGAAAGAAGGAAATGAATGGAAAACTGTCTTTAAAATAAAATATAGTTTGTATGAATGGTTAGTTATGCCTTTTGGGTTGACTAATACACCAAGCACTTTTATGAGACTTATGAATCATGTTTTGCGAGCATTTATAAGCAGGTTTGTTGTCTATTTTGATGATATACTCATTTATTACAAAAACTTGGATGATCATACCATACATTTGAAATCAGTTTTAAATGTGTTTAGGAAAGAAAAGTTATTTGCTAACATGAAGAAATGTATTTTTTGCACCGATAAACTTGTATTTCTGGGATTTGTTGTTAGTGCACAGGGTATACAAGTTGATGAAGAGAAGGTACGAGCAATCCAAGAGTAGCCGAGTCCCACAAGTGTAAGTAATGTTCGTAGTTTTCATGGACTTGCTAGTTTTTACCGGCAGTTTGTGAAAGACTTTAGTAGCATAGCCGCACCACTTACCGAAGTGATCACGAAGACCGTCGGATTTAGATGGGGAGAAAAACAAGATAAAGTGTTTCAGTTAATCAAATATAAGCTAACCAACGCCCCCTTATTGTTTTTACCTAACTTTTCTAAAACGTTTGAGATTGAATGTGATGCTTCAGGTATTGGTATAGACGCAGTTCTTATGCAAAAGGGACGACCAATTGCTTACTTCAGCGAGAAATTAAGCGGGGTAGTTTTAAACTACCCGACTTATGACAAGGAGTTGTATGCATTGGTTCGAGCTTTGGAGACATGGCAGCACTACCTATAGCCTAAGGAGTTCGTGATTTACACTGATCATGAGTCCTTGAAACACATGAAGGGCCAACATAAGCTAAATAAAAGGCATGCTCGTTGGGTAGAGTTCATTGAGACATTTCCATATGTCATCCGGTATAAGCAAGGTAAGAAGAATGTGGTCGCCGATGCACTTTCTCGCAGGTATGCATTACTCTCTACACTTGATGCAAAATTGCTTGGTTTTGAACACATTAAAAGTTTATACATTGATGACCACGAATTTTGTGAAGAGTACCAGCCTTGTGAGAAAAACACTTGTGGTAAGTTCTTTAGACATGATGGGTTCTTGTTTCGAGAAAATAAGTTGTATGCCTAACTATTATTTGAGCGATTTGTTAGTGTAAGAATCCTATGGAGGGGGATTAATGGGACATTTTGGAGTTGCTAAGACTTTAGCTGTTTTGCATGAACAATTCTATTGGCCACACATGAAACGAGATATTGAGCGGATTTGTGGCAGATGTGTCACATGTAGGCAAGCTAAATCTAGAGTGCAGCCCAACGGTTTGTATACTCCTTTGCTCATTCCTAGTGAGTCTTAGATTGATATTTCAATGGACTTTGTGCTAGGATTACCTAGGACTAAACGTGGAAGAGATTCGATTTTTGTGGTTGTGGATAGATTTTCTAAGATAGCACACTTTATTCCAAAAACACAAAACGGATGATGCTTCGCATGTTGCTGATTTGTTCTTTAGGGAGATTGTGAGATTGCATGACATGCCTAGAACCATTGTTTCGGATAGAGATGTTAAGTTCTTGAGATACTTTTGGAAGACTTTGTGATGTAAGCTAGATACCAAATTTTTGTTTTCTTCTACTTGTCACCCACAAACTGATGGTCAAACCGAAGTAGTAAATAGGACTTTGTCTATTTTATTAAGGGCAATAATTAAAAAGAACATCAAAATATGAGAAGAGTGTTTACCACATGTTGAGTTTGCTTATAATAGGTCTATTCATTCTGTTACTAAATTCTCACCGTTTGAAATTGTTTATGGGTTTAATCTTTTGACTCCATTGGATTTATCTCCATTACCTATTTCTGAGCGTATTAATTTGGATGGAAAGAAAAAAACTGATTTTATTAAGCAGATACATGAGAAGGCAAGGCTCAATATTGAGAGAAGAACGGAGCAGTATGCAAAACAAGCCAACAAGGGATGTCACAAGCTTGTTTTTGAACCCGGAGATTGGGTGTGGTTGCATATGAGAATAGAGAGATTTCCGGCGCAAAGACGTTCCAAACTGCTTTCAAGAGGGGATGGTCCTTTCAAAGTTCTAAAGCACATCAATGACAACGCTTACAAGCTAGATTTGCCCGGTGAGTACAATGTTAGTACTACTTTCAATGTTACTGATTTGAGTCATTTTGATATAAGTGATGATTTGAGGGCAAATCCTTGTCAAGAGGGGAATGATATAAATAATGGCATGACCACAAAGGAGCCGGTTCAAGTTCCAACTGGGCCGGTTACAAAAGCACGAGAAAAAAGTTCAAAGATGCACTTAATGGGCTGATTCAAAAGGTTTGGGCTCAAGCAAATTCGTAGAGACCCATTGAGGATGGTTCACGTGTTCAACAAAACTGCATCAATATAATTTAACTACTAGAAGAATCCGGTCAAAACTGATCTTTCCTATTGTGAGCATGTGATCAGCCAAATTAAGGACTGATTGTTTTCTTTTGTTTCGTTTCTATTTCTGATTGTTTTCTTTTTTTATTTTGGGCGTTTCTTTTTGTTTTGTTTCTATTTCTGGAACTTTCCTTGTAGAAAGTTTCCTTGTATTTTTTTAGCCTATAAGTAGGCGTCTAATGGGATATCATAGTTTACAGATAATTGGTGAGTTTTTATTCTCTTTGGTTCTTTAAAGGACTATTCGAACTTATCGGAATTCTTCCGTGGCGTTCATTATCGACTTATCAAACGGCTTTCCACTACCGTTTGTGGCGTCTTTCTTATACCAAGATTCTTGTTTCGCATTAAACAACAGGTTGAGGTCAATTACACCGAGATTCTTATTTTTGTTGAAGCAACGGGTCGAGATCTCCCATCCAAACATGATCGTGGACGTTCTTGGATTTTTCCTCTTGTTTTATGGGTCTCGTTATTTTTGACGGAGTTCGCATCACTCAAGATAAAAGGTTATCAAAATAAAACTGATATTTAAGGGACAAGATGCTATTGCTACTCCTGACGGCTATAGTTTTTAAGGGTCGTGGTCTTAGCTTTGATATAATCAAGGCCAATATTTAAAATAATGATAACGGTAACATAACATTTTGTCTCTGTTATGTTACATAGCATATAGCGTAACTCATAACGTAGGTTACACGATTTTCTATTTATTTAATTAAAAATAAATATAAAACCATATAAAATAAATTTTATAAATTGAAAATTGAATTAAAAATTCTAAAAAAATATAAAAAAAATTATATCCCAATATTAATTCTAAATTTCTAACAAGTTTCACAATAATTCTCATATTTATTTTCATAAATTAAATTATATTCACACCAATAATTTCAGTCACCATCTAAATAAGAAAACAAGATTTCAAATTTATTTTCAATTATTATCAATATTATAATTTATATTTTATAATGCTCAATTTATGTTATTTTTAATTATTTATTTTAGATTAGCTGATAATTCAATTTAATTAGTAACTAAGAAATTTCAGTAATTGAAAAGGAACTATAACACAAAAAAATTAAGTAATTGGAAAAAAATTATGACAAGTAAATAAGGATATACAAGCTAACAATGTCACAAGTAATCAAATAAGCAAACAACAAACTATCAAGTGAAAAAAAACTACAGCAATTCGCTAACAATCAAAATAAATAATCGAAATTAATATAAAAACTATTTAAAAATTACTGTAAATAACGTAACATAACGTAATTTAACGTAATGTAATGTAAAATAACGTAAAATAACATTAAAAAATGCACCGTATGGTGCATTGAGTGTTATTTTCAACTGTTAAGTAACGTTGGCTTTCTATTAGGTTTCATAACGCAACATAACGGGTTTCATAATGCGTTATTTTCAACATTGATCAAGGCTATAAAATAAGAAAAAATTTCAGTTTTAGGGCCTTTCACCAAGACAGAATTGGGATATTTAGCTAAAGGCTACAATTTCTCGGAAGATGCTAATTTCGTTTGGTTATTATATAAAACAAGTAGTGTCATAAGTGCTCTCGGGATTTTTGCGTGATTGTAAAATATCAATGAAGTTGAAGGGAAAATACTATAGGACAGCTATAAACTAGCAATGGTTTATGACTCCAAGGTTAGATGATTGAGAAACAACATATTCAATAACATGAGTATGACCAAAATGGGAAAGCTTAGATAGACGAGTGGTAATACATTAAGGTATAGAATAAAAAATGATTGTATCTGCAAAAAGTTAGAAGTTACTCTGATTGAGGATAAAATGAGTGAGAACTGATTGAAAAGGTATGGGTTTGTGCAACGGATATTGTTATTGATACTACTTAGGCAAAGCGGTAGAATAACGTACGGAACTTGGAGGACTAGAGCTAATTCTAAACGATCATGGATAAAAACAATAAAAAAAAGACATGTGAGTGGTGAATTTAACTATGCATATGGTTATTAACCAAGCTAAATAGAGAAAAGGATTCACATAGCTGCCCCCAAAATTATGGTATATAGACTGTGTTGATACTGATGTTAACTATTAAAAGTCTATAACATGTGTTGGTTATAGATGCATCCCTCTGTATAAAATCTATCAACCTACCTGCTAATGAAGGCTCATTCTTAGACTTATAATGCTCTTTGGCTTCCTCATTTTTAGGCTTAAATTGCACGCCAGCAAGGCAGGCCCTACTGATCTTCCACACGTGTAGCACCACCACTCAGTTATACTCACATCATAAAGGCATTTAGCATGATTCAAACGATTGCACTGATAAACAATGGAGATTGGAAGTCCGTAGACAGCCCCATGTCAAAGAACTACACATAGATGATGACAAAATAACAACAGCATACGTTTGAAATTCTAAATTAATATAAAAATATTGGCTAGAATAAGACTGCAACCGAAACAAAATAAACCACTCAGAGCTATTACAAAGCATAAATTCGTCTCACATCTTCAAATCAAACCTTTTCTAAGGTACACCACAACATACATACTAAAAATATATATGCCAATTATTAGCCAACTGGATGAGTTTCAAATAAAATTGATATACAAAAAATTATTACAGTTTTGGGTATGTGCACATTCAAGTCAACAAAGATTATGAATGATTAATGGGAAAATCAATCAAGATGGACTTAGAAGCAAATTTCCAACAAAATAGAAAGGGCATCGAAATAAAAACCTCTCGGGGCCCGTAAACTGCGGCAATGACCTTAGTGTTTCCCATCTCAAACATAGCCGACCTGCATTCACCCCAAAACCTAAAACCCAGATTTCCAAAATTTCTCCTTTCCCTAATTTTCGGCAATATTA
This sequence comes from Dracaena cambodiana, assembly GCA_036321105.1. Lineage (NCBI taxonomy): Eukaryota > Viridiplantae > Streptophyta > Magnoliopsida > Asparagales > Asparagaceae > Dracaena > Dracaena cambodiana. The sequence goes on from JAYEPQ010000006.1 coordinate 36,796,408, forward strand.
ACGCAATTTAAAAAATAGGTATTCAAAAACTTGAGAAGAAACAGAGAAAAAGATAACCCATCAGCTTTGGCGACGACCCCAATCTCCCCCCGAATCTGCCTCATCTGCAACCAAATCAAGATGGCTGAGTTTCTAAATCGTAATTGTTATCAAATGAAACCATTAGAGAGAGATTTGTGTGTACTTCGTTGGGGCGGCGACCATCTAAACGAAAGCCAGTGAGGGGATTCACGTGCTCCATCGCTGCGCTTTGAAAAGTTTTGTGAACTGCGGAAGGGAGCTTAGTTTAATTGGGAACGAGGGTTTATGGTTGTCGATACGGGTTCGATTGATATCGGGCCAGATACTAACGTCCGAATCAGGTTGGCTAGATTTTGGGAACTTCTAAAGGGGCACAACTTTTTTCCGAGTGAGCCCAGATTTCCTAGTGAGCCCAGTAAGTTTTTACTAAAAAGAGAAATTTCTTAGTGAGCACATATTGTATTTCCAAAATGCCCTTTCCTTTGTATCTCCTCTCCTCTTCCTCTTCTCTCATCATTTCCTCCAAATCCTAACCCAAACTTCCACTCATCCTCTCGCACTTCCACTCATTCTCTCCATCCTTATTCTCTTCTCATTTCTCCTTCCAAATCTCTCTCTCTCCCCCATTCCTAAACCTCTGCTACTCTCCCTCACGCCGCTGCAGGCCACCGCCGCCGTCGAGCTTCCTCCGCCGCCGCCGCCGAGATCCCGCCGCCGCCTTCCCACCATTATTAAGTAAGTTTTCCAAATTTAGTAACATTTATTTTAAAATTTAGTTTTTATTATTTTTGGATTAAACAACTCTTCAAATATTAGGGTTTGGTGATTTTATTAGGTTTGGAAGGAGGAAGAGGGGATGAGCTAGCAAGTTTAGTTATAACATTTTTTTGTTAATTTTAATTTTTAATATTTAGATTATAATTATTAAGAAAATTTAATATTGTAATTCTAATTGTAAAATATGCAAAATTTAGTTATTTTTTATAATCATGAACGTTAGTATTAAAATTTATTAGTTAATTATGAAGTTTGATGGTATTGTCCTAATGGTTGATTAAGTTGCAAAAGAAGGTTTTAGTGTCTTTAAAATTTAATATTATACTATCTTGCAGCAAAAAAATAGACAAAAAAAAATATTTGTAGCAAATTTTACTTTGTAAGTTAATACTTACATGTACAGATCAACCAATCAGAAGAACTACCATAAGAGCAAGCAGAAGAATAAAGACAAGATCAATCCACTCCTGATGCACCCGATACGGCATTTATGTTTCGAACCAGAAGCAGACGTCAATCCCCGAGAAAGACAAGGAGACAGTGATTAGATTATATTAGTTGTGTATTGATATGGATATTGTAAGGAGCTTCAAGTGGCCGGTGTAATTGTTTTTTTCAAACATTTTGAAGAATTTGTAGAATATATGGTTTTTGTTTGTAATGAAGCCTATTATTTGCTTTTTGTTCGAGAAATATATACACTACGTTTGTATTTGATCTTATTTCTTTAATTTATATGTGATCTTGTATGTTTTATACGTAGGGGACCTTGTTTATAATCTTTACTATATCATTGTATCAGTTATTGTATCGTTGTATCATTGTATCGGTGTATCATTGTATCGTTATATCGGTGTATCAGGAGTATCATTGCATTTGTGTATCAGGAGTATCATTGTATCGTTGTATCAGTGTATCAGTGTATCAGTGTATCATTGTATCGATATATCGATGTATCAGTGTATCATTGTATCGGTGTATCGGTGTAGTAGTGTATCATTATATCGGCGTATCGATGAATCAGTTTATCCATATATTATTGTATCGGTGTATTAGTGAATCATTGTGTCGGTGTATCATTGTATCATTTTACTTCCTTCACTATATTTTTGTAATAATGTATAATTAGTTGTTAATATAAGTCCGTAAAGTGACGTTAAATTGGATAAACTTATGATATATCAGTTTATTATATAAATAGAGTGGGTGAGGTGTCCGGAGTAGCAGATCGGGTCAAGTCCTGTCCGGACTGACAGTCCGAATAGGGGAGACCTATTCGGACTGTCAGTCCGAACAGGACTGGTCCGTTCGAACTGACAGTCCGAACAAGACCTCCCTGTTCGGACTGAGAGTCCGAACGGGCCTGGCCCGTTCGGACTGTCAGTCCGAACAGGGGAGGCCCTGTTCGGACTGTCAGTCTGAACGGGACGGAGCGGGAGCGGAAGGCCTGGAGTGGGAGAAGGAGGAAGGGCAAAATGAGAAATTTTTTTAGAGGGTAAACTTGATATTTTTGGAAGTTATTAACTTGGCTCACTAGGAAAAAAGTTGTGCCCCTTTAGAAGTTCCCCTAGATTTTTGGGGAGTTTCCAAAGGGAACTTCTAAAGGGGCACAAGTTTTTTCCTAATGAGCCCAGTTAAAGTTTACTATATATATCAACTTTGCCCTCTAAAAAAAATTCTCATCATGCCCTTCTTCTTTCTCCCGCTTCCTCCAGCCCTCCCGCGCGCAACGCGCCGCTTGGACTGACAGTCCGAACAGGACTGGCCTGTTCGAACTGTAAGTCCGAACAGTCCAGTCTTGTTCGGACTGTTAGTCCGAACAAAGAGGACATGTTCGGACTGTCAGTCCGAACAAAGAGGACATGTTCAGACTGTCAGTCCGACAGTCCAGTTTTGTTCGAATGGTCAGTCCGGACAGGGGCTTGACCCGATCTGATACTCTGCCGCTGTCTCACCCACTCTATTTATGTAATAAAATGATATATCATTAGTTTACCCAATTTAACGTCACTTTAAAGACTTATATTAACAACTAATTATACATTATTATCGAAATATAGGGAAGGAAGCAAAAAGATACAATGATACACCGATACACTGATACACTGACACAATGATACACTGATACATCGATTGATACAATGATACACTGATACACAATGATACACCGATACAATGATACTTCAGATATAATGATACAATGATACATTGATACACCGATATAATGATACAATGATACATTGATACACCGATACAATGAAACAACGATACAATAACTGATACAATGAAATAGTGAATATTATAAATAAGATCCCCTACGTATAAAACAAACAAGATCTTATACAAATTAAAAAAATAAGATCAAATACAAACGTAGTGTATATATTAATTGAACAAAAAGCGACCAATAGGGTTCATTACAAACAAAAACCATATATTCTACAAATTCTTCAAAATGTTTTCAAAAAACAATTACACCTGCCACTTAAAGTTCCTTACATCATCCATATCAATACACAACTAATATAATCTAATCACTGTCTCCTTGTCTTCCTCGGGGGTTGACGTCTGCTTCTTGTTCGAGACATAATTGCCATATCGGGTGTATTAGGAGTGAATTGATCTTGTCTTTGTTCCTCTGCTTGCTCTTCTGGTGGTTCTTCTGGCTGAGTGCAACCAGTTAGCACGGCTTTAATCTTCGCAAGTGCACTAAATAACATCCCAGATCACTTCTTGAATGCCTTATCCCCTTGCGCAAGTAATGGATCGATTATTGCTTCTATGCGTGTATATCTCTGTAATATTAATGAAGGAAAAAAAATAAGCATCAGATAAACTGGGTACTATATGAGACATAAAATAAAGAACATATATGGTGATTACCTCATCAACGATATTTGGCCGGATTGACTGACTTCCTTCCTCTGCTTGGGGTTCATCTGGTGCTACTCCAAGAAAGCGCTGTGAAACTTGAGAGAACCAAGAAATATAATCTGACGTGCAATCAGATGGGTAGTCAGCAATCACTACAAGAAAATGGGTTTATAGTGATGATATCTTAGTGACAAGTATTAAAATTGTCACTGAAATTGATTATTTGTGACAAAAATTAAATGTTGTCACAAATATTATGTTTTTAGTAACGGAGATAAATAATTGTCACAAAAGCATAATTTTTTGTGACAACAGATAAAAAATTGTCACAAAAACACAGTTTACAGTGACGCGAAACAAATATCGCTACTAAAATATAAGGTTTTTAGTAACGAGACTAAAATTTGTCACTAAAAAATAGTTTTCAATGACGCTAACAAAAACTTGTTGCTAAAACTTAAATATTTCAGTGACAACAAAGGAAAAATGTAACTACAATTAATTTTCAGTAACGAAGGCTACAAATCGTCACTGAAAATTAAATTTTTTCTGTGACAACTAAAAAAATTGTGACTAAAACTGAGAATCAGTAACAGAAACTTTATGTCGTCACTAAAACATAAATATCGTTTGTGACAATAAAATAACGCATCACTAAAACTTATTATTCAGTGAAGAAAAATATAGTTCGTTACTAAAACATAATTTTTCATGTGACAAATTGAATAATTGTCACTAAAACAAAGTTTTCAGTGAAAAAAACTAAATACCGTCACTAAAATATAAATTATTTTTGTGACAAATTACAAACATGTCACTAAAACTAATTGTTCAATGATGAAAACTAAATATTGTCATTAAAGTTTAAATTGTTTTAGTAGCAAGTAATAAACTAGTCATTAAAATTGAGTTTTCAGTGACGAAAATTAAATATTGTTACTAAAACACAAAATTTTGTGTTACAACGAAAAAAATTTCAACTCAAACATGAAAATCAATTACAACTATTTTTAATGGTAACAAATAGTTTTTTTTTGTGAGAAATTATAAGTTACAATTTTTTTTATTCTAAAATACTTCTATAAAATTATCAATTTATAACAATCATGAAACTTCAATTATTTATTTATTTTTTTACATCTAATCTCGATCGTCTATCCATATCTTATGATACAATAGCTCTTTGAACTATTAGAAAAATAATACAAATAGAATTACAATGTTTAACCTAATATATATATATATATATATATATATATATATATATATATATATATATATATATAACCTAACTTAATTTCTACCGTCTATCCAAATACTATATGATAAAATAACTCTTCAATCTATCGTAATTGGAATACAAATAGATAGAATTATAATTCTTAACCTAATCTATTTATTTAACCTAAACCCTATCTTAGCCGTCTATCCAGATTCTATGATAAAATAAACCCTCAATCTAATTATATTTATAATACAAATAGAACCCTAATTATAATAAATCTGCTTATTAAGAATCCTAATTATAATACATCTGCTTATTAAGAATCCTTATTATAATACAAATCTGCTCATTAAGATTATATAAAACCTAACTCCCACGATTCGGCTATCCTGTAAACCCTCGTTCGGCCCCTCTCCCACGCGAGCGCTGCATCTCCCCCGCTCGCCCGCGTTCGCCGCTCGCCACTCACCGGAGATCAACAGTCCGCTCGCCCGCTCACCGGAGATCAACATTCCGCTCACCCGCTCGCCCGCTCAACATTGCTGTCGTCCGCTCGCCCACTCGCCCGCTCACCGGAGATCAACAGCGCTGTCGTCCGCTCGTCCGCTTGCCTGCTCACCGGAGATCATAGCGCTGTCGTCCGCTCGCCCGCTCACCGGACATCAGCAGCGCTGTCCCCCGTATCGCAGTCGCCCGCTCGCCTGCGCGCCGCAGTCCCTCCACCCTCCATCTGATCCGCAAGCAACTGCTCGATCTCCGCAGTCCCTCCGATCTGCAAGCACACGAGCGCACCCACTTGAAGACAGCACACGAGCGCCCGCTGATCCGCATCCAATCTGCACCCGCGCGCCCTCTCCGAAGCAGCACACGATCTCCCTCATGAAGAGCAGCGCCCTCTCTCCCTCGTATCTGCAAGGAACAACGTCCGTGCCCCCTCGATCCGCAAGGAGCAACTATTTGTGTTCGGCCGCTCTCCAACAGATTTGCGAGGAATCGCTAGGTATGAAGTCACACGAAATTTTTTTTGTGTTAATGTTAACTCAAATTTACAATTTATAAGCTGATGGTTTTTTAACTCAAAAAATTAAGAATATCTAGACGTCCAGTTTACATTATTTAGTTTATCCAACTCACAATCACAATTTTTAGTTTATATTATTTAGTTTATCCAACTTTAGCTCTATAATATTTAAAATCAAACAATCAATTAATATTAAGAGTCTTGAAAACTCAGCAACTTTCTAATATGTTGTATGTTGAAAATGAAGTTTTTCTTGTCAAGAATCCAAACACAGGCTAGATATTTTTCCTACTAAATTTTTATTTATATTTAAAACTCCACTAGAGTTCTTTTGTTGTGTTGGGTTTAACGACTGCAAAGAGATCGGTAAGTTTAGTAAACTTTTCTGAGTTCATCACTTCTTAGTAGCTATTCGTAGATACAACAAGATAAATAGTTATAACTAAAAATATAATGGAATAAATGGTAGAATATCAAAATTAAACTAATTTTATAACAAAAACCTTGTCATTTTCAATGCATTTCTACTATTTTTATTTCCAAGACATACAGTATGGCGATGAAAAAAACCAAATTGAATCTTTTTTTAATTAGCAAAGCAGTGAGCTATGATCTCCAATGTTATACAAGTAAGAAAATTAATGAAATAAATTATATAGAGTTTACATGTACTAGTCCCTCACTAAAATGATTGAGGTAAGATAGAGCAAGAAACACCTCAAACTGATGTCTTTGGCTTCTTGAGGGGGTCTTTTAATAGATAGTGAGGCTGGCACAGTACAGGTGGTGGTTGATGACTTATGTCAGAGTCAGAGCCACTGAGGTTTTATAAAATTAATGGAAGGGCTCAATCTCAGTCCTATATAAGCTTAGGGGTACTAATGTAAAAGTTCTTCAATCATTAGACCTGAAATTATTACTTAAAGTTAACCTTAAACCAATAGTGTCTGCTATGTTATTGACATGGAATCAATCTGTTATCACTGAACCTACATTTTGGCAACATTAACTGAAGAACAATATAGTTGATCTACCAAGAAAACTTTTACTTGAACAGTATTTCTATTTCACTAATTAAAATCTTCCATGAAAGGCTAATTATGTTATACCTTTTGTAGTCCTCTTCTGGAATAATAGCTATAGCTACTAAGGACTTTGACTATTAAGGTAACTTTTAAAGCAATGAAAGTATTAGGAAATAGCTGACACCAGTGTGGTGTGTGTGCATGGCGAGGGAGGACCAGGAAAGAGTACAAGTGCAATTTTGACATATAAGAACCAAAATAGAGGCAGTTAATGACCCCGGCCAATATCTAGCGAAATCTAGTATAAGGAATGTTTTTTTTAATCTTAGGATTAATTTTTAATATTGTGAAAGCATTGAACATAAGTAATAGCTTATTGGAAATATATAGTATTATTAAGTTTAAAGTAATAAAAAAGGAATTAATTTTATTTATTTTTCACACGTTGCCAAGGGCGTGCACGCACCATGGTGCAAGGGCGCCCGCGTCCACGGTGCGAGGGCGCACGCACCTGTGAAAGATGTAGCTACCCTGGGTCTGCATGGTTCTTCTCTTAGAGAGAAAAGAAAAATGGAAGAAAAAATACAAATCTTTATTAACGTTCATTCTTCTATTCCTAATACAACCTATCCATTGTTATGTTACAACTCATGTAGGTAAGGATGGTAGACAAGAAATGGATGGAGATTCCCAATAGAGCAAGCATTGAATATATAAAAGGAGTCGATGATTTCCTTGATTATGCTTTTTCACAGCCTGGAGTCACATATAGAGTACGTTGTCCATGTAACAAATGCAGGAATACTGTTTATAAATTTCGCAAAGAAGTGAGACTTGACTTATTTAAGAAAGGTATTGTGAATAATTATAAAGTATGGGTGCTTCACGGAGAAAACTATAAGGAATATGTTGATTCATCAAATATTATAGATGCTAGTCATCAGGATGCAAAAAATCATATGAATCAAGATGATATGATAGGAGTAATACATGATACATTCGGCTACAAAATGTATCAGTTGAAAAAGAAGGTGACAGTAGCGATCCACAAGAACCAAATGAGGAAGCCAAAAAATTCTATCGGTTACTTGAAGATGCTGATGTCAAATTATACCCCACTTGTGAAAAATTGACAAAGTTGTCATTTATAGTTAAGTTACTACACATTAAATGTCTTAATAATTTAAGTGATACAACAATTGATGATTTGTTAAAACTTTTTAAAGAAGCTCTTCCAAATGATACATTGATACCGGATTCTTATTACGAGGCAAGAAAAATTATTCGCGATTTAAGTCTCGATTACATCAAAATAGATGCATGTAAGAATGATTGCATCTTATATTGGAGGGAGCATGCAGATACACAGTCATGTCCTACTTGTGGACTTTCTCGATGGAGAGATTCAAATAAACGTTCAAAAATTCCACATAAAGCACTTCGTTACTTTCCATTGAAAACAAGACTACAAAGCGGAACCAGATGATATTTGGTTAAAACAGCACACTAAATTGAATGCGCAAGGAGATTTACAGTGGTCTGATGCGAAATCACAAGAAATACATGTCAGTGTTTATATTATCTCTACTTTATGTTGCACTTATTTACATTCATTTATATATATTCCTAAGTTGAATCCATATATGTCCGTAGTTTTGCATTTATTTACATTCATTTATATATATTTCTCAGTTGTATCCATATCTGTCCGTAGTTTGAATTGTGCACTTTATTAAGTAGGAATTGTACCAAATCAACCTGAATTACATTGAAATTTAATATCCTATTTTAGGATTATGTTTTTAAACTCTCATAAAAATTTCACATTAATTGCTTGTGATTATGACCTCAAAATAAATATTTTCTCAGCTGCACCGGTATCGGACTGGTGCATAAGCGGTGCACTAAATTGATTACAAATTATAACAAACAACCATGGATAGCTTTAAAATTTTATATTCTGTTTTAGAAGTTTGTTTTGTTACTCTCATAAAAATGTCACAGTAATTTGATGATATTTTGACTAAAAAGTAGATATATTCCTCAGTTGTATCCATATCTGTCCGGAGTTTGAATTGTGCACTTTATTAGTAGGAATTATACCAAATCAACCTGAATTACATTAAAATTTAATATCCTATTTTAGGATTATGTTTTTAAACTCTCATAAAAATTTCACTTTAATTGGTTGTGATTATGACCTCTAACTAAATATTTTCTTAGCTGCACCGGTATCGGACTAGTGCATAAGCAGTGTACTAAATTGATTATAAATTATAACAAACCACCATGGATAGCTTTAAAATTTTATATTCTGTTTTAAGAATTTGTTTTAATACTCTCATAAAAATTTCACAGTAATTTGATGATATTTTGACTAACAAGTAGATATATTTCTCAGTTATATTTATATATGTCCGGAGTTTGAATTGTGTACTTTATTAAGTAGGAAGTATACCAAATCAATCTGAATCACATTAAAATTTTATATCATATTTTAGAATTATATTTTTAAACTCTCATAAAAGTTTTACTTTAATTGGTTAAGATTTTGTCCTCTAACTTGAATTTGTATTATGTTTTTGGAGTTTGTTTTGACCATTGTTACTAATGCCTCTATTTATTATTATTTAATTACAGGAAAAACTATATGAGCTTGTCGTGAAACAAACACAACCTCAGATGTCTCGTGATGACATGTTGCTTCATGTGCTTGGTGAGAAATCAGGATATTTTCGAGGAAAAGGAGCAGGGAAAAGGCCTCCAAGTAAAAGACCTCGGCAGGATGTTCAGGAGCAAGTAGAGAAGGCTATAAGTGATGCTAGAGAGACAATGATGGTTGAAGTGGCTCAAAAAATTAGAGAAGAAGTTCAGACAGAGTCAGATGAGAAATTAAAGAAACAGCTAGATGAGTCAGATAAAAAGTTGAAGACAAAGCTACAAGAGGTACGAGCTGAAATTAGAGCTGAGATGCAAGCTGAGTTCGAGTCCATGTTTCAAGAGAGAATGGCTTCTTTTATTGGTTCTATATCACAATCAAAAAATTAATTTTTATGTATTTATATGGATTTAATACTTTGCTGTGGACAAAAACAAGTTACAATTTGTGCAAAACTAGATTGTTTTTCTTACGAATATTTTAGCATGTTTATGTGATGAATTTTATTTTTCTATTATACACTATTGATATATATATCAGCTAATTATAAAACATCTCCTGTGAATTTGGTATTTGAAAATATGAATGATTGTATATGAATGACTGTATATATTGTATTTGTAACAGATATGTGTATTAGCTATTTGAAGATGCAATTAGTGACACTATTAAAAACTTGTCACTAATAATTACCTATTTGTGACAATATTTGTCGTCACTAATTTTGTAATTAATGTCATTATATAATATTATATATATATGTAGTGACAAATAGACATTTTTCTGTAACACGTATTGTTATCACAAATTAGATTTAGTGATGACGAACATCGTCACTAAAGAGTTATAATAGTGACAATGTAATAGTTTTTCTATCACAAGTTTTATTATCACAAATACGATTTAGTCATGTTAAAAGTCGTCACTGAAGCGTCGTAATAGTGACGATATAATAACTTTTTAGTGACAACTATTGTTGTCACCAATACGAATTAGTGACGATATTAGTTGTCACAAAAAAATATTATAGTGACAATCTAGTTAGTGTTTTGTGACAAGTCATCGATGTCACTGAAAACTAAGTCGTCACTGAAGAGTCGTAATAGTGACGATATAATAACTTTTTAGTGACAACTATTATTGTCACCATTACAAATTAGTGACGATATTAGATGTCACAAAAAAAACTTATAGTGACAATTTAATTAATATTTTGTGACAAGTCATAATTGTCACTGAAAACTATTTTCAGTGACGGACACTAAAAGTCATCACAAAAACCTTCAGTGATGGCCACATAAGCGACGAGACTTAGTCGTCACTAAACTCGTCACTGAATATTTTCAGTGACAACTTTAAGACTTTCAGTGACGACTTTTGTCGTCACTAAAAGCCCATTTTCTTGTAGTGAATAGACCCACGGTGCTCTTGATGCAATACGTGATCTAGCCAATTTCTCCACATCTCCTCAATGTGAGTGTACTTTACCACGTAGCTATTGGCTGTTATACCCCATGCTTCACGTAACGCTGAGAATGGTGGAGGCGGAACGTACTGTTTACGATCAAACTGCCTCAGTACACGCACCAGATGGTACGGCTCAATCACGCTGAAAATTTTCAACGTACCCATAAAAAATGTAATTTCTCTAAACGGATATATCTCTCTATAATTCCGATATGGATCCCAATCAACCTGCATGTTCATTAGATACAAGAAGTACATTAGTTACTAATATATAACTTGCAAACTAAATAAGTATATAAAAAGGGGGAAATGTTACCTGGTTGCTTGTGAGTTTATCTAGACTTGACCGAATAGACTGCACATGTGATTGAGAGATATTGTGATCCTGTCTGCTCAACCAGCGACAAGCAAGTAGTTCACCGTCGGTAAAAGATAGGTTCGAGACTGGCATAAAACTTGGAAAATGAGAGAAAATCCAAGCCTGTAGTAGTGTCAGATACCCGATAATCTGAGCAACGTTAGGTCGGGAAGCAAGCCCAATCTGCCTATATAACCATGCAAGAGCACCAGCACCCCATGCGAACGTATGAATATCTTCGAGATCATGAAGCAATGGTAAGTAATCAATGGAAACTCTCGTACAGCTCTTGTCTGCGAAAAGCGTGCAACCAAGAAGATACAGTAAATAAACCCTTGCAGCACACCGAATCCTATGTTCGGTGTCAGTATCCACAACCCCGCAAAAATTTTCTGTTAACCAATCCAGTCGAATCGATGCACTGCCTTTCGTATTAAGCTCATTCCACGCTTCAGAATAACTGACGTATGAGTAATTGTATCAGCAGCTTCACGTGAAGCTGCTGATTCTTGTTGGCAGACGGATTTTCCGACCATAGGTAAATCAAGCAAGCAGGAAATATCATCCAACGTGATCGTCATCTCACCAAATGACATATGAAATGTGTTTGTTTCAGGATGCCATCTCTCGACAAATGCGCTAACCTCAACAGCGCTAATGTACTGGTAGGAGCATTTGACCAATGGATATAATGAAGACCCACATACTAATTCCATTAATCGGGTTTTGGCTCAGGTGTTAACAATGACCATGTACTTATTTTTCTCCAGTGACTAATACATCGAAGTGGATCTCGTTCCTATATATATACTATAGTCATAACATATGCACACACACAATAATTGGTTTATGGTTTTTAACGGGAAATAATTATCTCATCTTTTAAAACGAAGAAAGCAACGTGCGTCTTGAAACTCTTCAGTACTGATAAATCAACTGGACCTCGGTAATTTGACTCATGAAGATTATCTTGAGAGCCTCCTACATCAGTATTCCCTTCTTCTAGTCTTGCACTATCATATCTGATCAAATTAGGAGTTTTTACATTTAATTCAGTATCTACGACCACTTCGATTTCTCTCTCTCGTATCGGGCGTTGGATTTGTGGTCGAGATGCTGATTTCTTCCTCCTTAACGAGGCAGTTGGTCGAACGCGTGAAGATTCTGCCGGATCCATCTATGCAATACAAAGATATTTCATTCATAAATATTTTTTTATCAAAAAAGTAAATTTTCTATGTGTAAGTAAGTAGTAACAAAGTATAATTTGCTACAAATATCATATTTTCTCTATTTATTTTTTAGCTGCAAGATAGTGTAATATTAAAGTTTAAATTTTAACTGAAACCGTTTTTTGTTACTTAATCAACCATTATGACAATACCATTAAACTTCTAAATTAACTAATAAATTTTAATATTAACGTCTATAATTAAAAAAATAACTAAATTTTCACATATTTTACAACTACGATTACAATATTATATTTTGTTCATAATTATAATATAAATATTAAAAATCAAAATTAACAAAAAAATGCTAGAACTAATTTTGCTAGCTCCTTCACTCTTCCTCCTCTCCATCCCAACAAAATCACAATGAAGAGTTGTTTGATCCAAAATAAAAAAAATTAAAATTTTAAAATAAATATTGCTAAATTAGGAAAACTCACCTACTAATGGAGGAAAGTCGGCGGCGGCGGCGGGAGAACACCGACAGCGGCGGCGGCGGGTTCGGCAGCGGCGGCGTCGGGTGTACGAATGGGAGAGAGAGGAGATTTGGAAGGAGAAGGAGGTTGAGAAAATGATAGAGAGGATGAGAGGGAAGAGGAAGATTGGGTTTTGGGTTAGGGCTTGTGGAGATGAAGTGAGGAGAGAAGAGGGAGATGAGGAAAATATACCTGAAGGGTATTTTCGGAATAAAATTATGCTCACTAAGAAATTCTCCCCTTTACTGAAATCAAACTGGGCTCACTAAGAAATCTGGGCTCACTAGGAAAAAAGTTGTGCCCCGTTAGAAGTTCCCGTTTCCAAAGGAGCACTCCATTTTTCCCAGTGAGCCCACTTTATAACTAGAGCAATTAAATATGTACTTTTTTATATGCTCCAATTTCATGTCTAAACTTTGATGAGAAGAATGCACAGAACTACGGAAGAGCTATAGAGAGCTGGTCAAACGAGTTATTTATCTTCTTTTTTTTTTATTTTATTATAGATGTAGTTGGTTTTCAAGTGTGTGAGATGTATCTCTTATACTCTTCCTCGTCAATTAGACATTCTTCTATTGCTTTCCTACATGGACATAGATCAATATGGACATATATCAATATCCATGTATATGTTGAATGAACCAAACTACATTTTGGTGTGTTAACTTTTCTCTTTCCACAAATTTTCATTGTTTAACATCTCCAACTTATTAAACACCTATTATTGTGATTGTAAGCTGATACCTCAGTAAATAATAATAAGGGTTTAATCAGTTGGCCAAACTACAACTTATTAAATACCTCAGTAAATAATATAGAGAGCTGGTCAAACGAGTTATTTATCTTCTTCTTTTTTATTTTATTATAGATGTAGTTGGTTTTCAAGTGTGTGAGATGTATCTCTTATACTCTTCCTCATCAATTAGAAATTCTTCTATTGCTTTCCTACATGGACATAGATCAATATGGACATATATCAATATCCATGTATATGTTGAATGAACAAAACTACATTGTCGTGTGTTAACTTTTCTCTTTCAACAAATTTTCATTGTTTAACATCTCCAACTTATTAAACATCTATTATTGTGATTGTAAGCTGATACCTCAGTAAATAATAATAAGGGTTTAATCAAATATCTCTTTACATTTTTTGTAGTTTTTCATGTAGATCCTTGAGTTACCTCTATTTCCAGTATTACTGAAAAGATTGTAGTATCTTCGATTACCTCTACTGTATTAACGTAGGCGTTGGTTTGTTGTTGTGCGACCACCAATCAATACTTCAAAAAAAAAAAAAAACTGAAAATGAGGCCAATTTTCTATAAAAACTAAACATGCAGTGCGCAGTGGGCAGTGGGCACCCACTTATTAATTAACTCCTCATTCTCTTTTCTATCCTCTCTATCTCGGACTCCATTCTCAATTAATAAAAATTAAAGAATATATGGATTTATCTATTTAAAAAGATTAACAGTTATCGATTGATATTGGACTAAAACTTGTATTGTGGGAGGTTGTAAACCTCATCACCCCTCTTTTAATATTGTTTTGCTTTGCCCAATTAAAATCTTTATTAAAATATTTTTCACTGAAGCAGGACTTCAAAGTTGTGATGAGCATTAAACATAAATGTGTGATATTCTAACATGACTCCACAAGTCCAACGCCTTTTCAAGCATTCAGTGGGTAGGCATCCACCAAATTGCTAAGAGCATTTACCTTCTAAGGATATCCAAAAAAATTAAGAAACTAACTTTGTTCTAAGAGCACCCATCAATTTCACTCCATGCCTCTCCTCCCACCATCATGCCCCCCTTCCCTCCCCAATTTGCCTCTCTGCCCCCTTCACCATTTCCCTCATCGTCGCTCACCCATGCCCTAACCTTGATCCATGTCCCTATTTCTCCCACTCGTGCATCCCCACCGTTCAACCCCCTATGCCTCTGTCCCTCCTCCCCTCTTTTCCCATCCCCTCCTTGCCACCTCACTCCCCATGCCCCTTCTCCCTTTGTTTGCACCCTCCACTCATGCCCCTCCCCTTTTGCTCTCATTTCTCCCTCCTCATTTGTCCTTTTATCCCCCTTCTCTTTTTGCCTCATCGCCAGCCTAATCCTAACCCATGCCCCTCCTCCTCATGCTTGTACCTGTATCCCCTCTATCTTCTTCTCCCTCTCTCTAGTCGTCACCGACCACCCACCCTTCCGCTCGTTGTTCTTGTTCCTCTCTATTAAGGATAATTTTATCTATGAAAAATGATAGCAATCTTATAAATTTTTAAAATTTTTGAATATCCTTAATAATCTGGTGGTTCTCTTAGAAACATTCACTCCAATATCATATAAAATTTTTTTACTACACAAGAACTTTAAAGTTGTAGTGATGATTAATGATTATTGATTTATAATCTAACATTAGATTAATTGTTTCCAAAACATAATAATTTAAACGCGCTTGGGATATGAGTAAAACTTAATGAGTATATAGTTTAGTAATATATCAAATGAAAAGATGGTGGTGGTGAAGTTATCGCTGCCACTATCCCAAATTTATTTTTATATTTGAATTATACAAAAATTAACAAAAAAATGAAAATAGTAAGAATATATAGTAGTTCCATATTACTTTTTGGTTCAAATAGTAATAATAGCATATGCAAGTGTTAACATATGATAATGGTAAAGCCTCTCTTCACAATGGACAAGAGATTTGAGCTTCAAATCCCATGTTTCAGCCTTATTATTAAAAAGTTCATTTACATATTTCAATTCTAAATGCATATGGTAGAACTATATATTTGTATATTTTCTATATGAACCATTAGCATTTTTGCATTATTATTAACAAAAAATCTACGTCACTTTCTGCATAGCATGTGCCAATTATCTAGGATAACACCTTCTCCAAACAAAAGAAAAACATTTCTCCATCCCTATTTAACGTTCAAGAATTTACTTTCTTTATATAAATTCTCTTCTAAATAAATTTTGTATTTATGATCTTGCATAATAAAATTTTTTTATAAACTTGGTTTTCTCTGTAATATGATGGAACTTTTGCTCACATGCTACAAACATAATTTTCTTAAAAAAAACTTGTAGCTTGGTTAGTTATCCAAAGTGAAATCTCTAAACAAAATCACAATGTATTAAACCAAGAGTCAATGTCTGAAAAAGCATAAAGGTATAGCAAAGTGCTTACTATGTATCAGTTTCATAACTACACATATAAGTAAACTTGTTGCGTAATTATAACTAAAAATTATAAATATAAAATGTTTCAAAAGCTAAAAATAAATAAATCTAATTAGGAAAACTTGTAGTAAGCAGTAATTCTATAATAAATTTTAATTACTAACTATCAAAAATAAAGTTAATTGCAATTATTTTCTAATTAATTTTAATTAATAATTAAAAAATAATGTAATCTAAAATATTAGGCAAAAAAATTAGCCAAAAGAAGTCGAACCAATAGCATTTACAGTATAAAAATATGCCAAAAAAAATTGAATCGTCTAGATTAACAAACTTTTATAGATTTTCTGTATACAATCATCAAACATATTAATAATGGTCCTTATTCATCGAAATATAATTCAAAAAATTTTAAATAATAGAGCAACATAGAGATAAGTTAAGAATCACTTGATAGAAATATCATAAAAAAATAGGGCACCGGAAAGAGTGTAGGGACATTAGCTGAAGTCGGGAAGTACTCAATTATGAATAATTGCCAAAGAAAGGTGTCTAATTTTTTATATTACAAGGAGTCCGAGAATGGAGTCTGTAACTAACATGACATTCTCTACGAGTCATTCTCGATACCTTACCCACTCACTCTGTAAGGCAATATCTTTTAATAAGCATGAAACGGTTGGATCTTCTATATTAGTTAAGGCAATATCTTCTAATAAGTATCAAACGGTTGAATCTGAGCTCTTCATAGCCAATTATTTTACTAGTGCCTCCCAAAATATACCAGACGTCAGCAGACAACTTATCTTCAGTGCCATGGCATTCTCAATTGGACTCCATTTATGAAAAATAGAATAAAAAATATTGTTCTATACTCTAATCATTTAGATGGATTAGTCTGTTGTTCTTTATATCTAGTAAGTATCCTTATATATCAAGTTTGGTATTATCTCTCAAGTAATTCTTTTAATAACTTCACCAAAAAATAACCAGATTGCCTGCACTCAATTGTACTAATTGGATTTCCAACAAATAGAGACAAACAGGACTCCCATGTGCAATACGTATTGCTCAAACTAAACATTGGAAATAGATAGATTTGATTTGGAGAAAAAATAAATTAGTGTAAAAAAAAAGAAAGTGTATGTATGTAAAATTTTATAGCAGAATAATCACAAACATGTACAATCAAACCCACATTCTGATAGCTCCTATATTACTACCATGGAGGATGGTTAACAGATAGAGAGGATATTAGTTGATCCTAATTTTTCGATTGATCTAATACTTGAAATGTTCTAAATTATATTTAAAAGTTTTGATGTTATATTCAATTTCTGTGCATGGTATTAGCGGGTAGAATCCAAAAAGTAAGTAAGAATCGCACATTCAGAATAATAGATAAAAAGAATCAATCTTGCTACAGTCCCCAATAGTATATAACATTGTTCAGAATGTAATGTTGAAAAAAAATACAGGCATAAATATTTACAATGCACTATTATTTGGCAAGGTTTAAATACAATTACTACTCATATAAAAGAAAGTAAGCTTACTGTGCAAAAACTTACAGGCTAAAGTCGAATATAATAGCTACAATATAGAGACTGCAGAATAAGACTAATTACAACAAAAATAAAACTTACTCAAACTACTAGCAAGTGGTTTGCTCTTGGAAGTATGAGTTATCGACCAGTGGATCATCCTTGTCTTTCACTGTAATATGTTTGATATCTGAATATGTGGAGGTATTCTAAAGTCAAATCCCATAAGAGATAATCTAAGTATGTATAATGTATAATTGCATGAAAGTAAAAACTATAATTATTATAATGGAAACTTCAAATTCAATCTAAATTAGAGTTAGTATAAATGTATAAGTGATTTTAAGTATTTACTTTGAAACTAGGTTATTAAGAAGTTATCTTCAAATTGTATGGTGGATGGATTTATCAGTTACATGCTTAACTTGGAACTGATTGATGAATGAATTCATGTGTTCTATTAGTGTATGTCCATACTCAATACTACGAATCACCGACAACGTCTCCCATGAACTAGTAGCACACTTAGGTGATATGTCTCATGCATATTCAGGACTATGGCCAAGATAATGGTCTCCATCAACCAGCCGCATTGCTAAGTGCAATAACAACAATGATAAAAGTGCATATCAGGATACACATTCTAAAGAGGGTCAGAACTTCGATAGGTACAGTAAATTGCAAAATTCTTCCTCCATACTATCTAATTTTATACATAAATAAATATTTTTGGATATATTTAGTATATTGTTATAGGTAATCAAGGATTAACAACAAAGAGAAATAAAAGAAGCTAATTTTTGAAGTGTACAAGTAAAAAAAGTCAAGTACGATGAAGATGGAAACCCAATAATTACTTCAATAGTTTATTTGATATGTATAAATTTTGAACCTGCAAAATTCGTATAAGAAAAAATTGTAGAGAATTGAACTATACTTCTAATGGATTAAAAATCACCTTTATCCAATTTTATATGCAAAATATATATTGTTTTACAACAATGTTATAGAACTGAAAAACCAGTAGTAATTTGGATATATTTATGGGATTTTGACATGAAAAGTAATATTTTAAATCATCTAACCTCAATTATTGGTTTATATAACTAAGGATTGAATTAGATTGTATCTTTTGAGATAAGATTGTATCATATTAGGATTTGTATATTTTTTGTATATGAGATTGAGTTAAATTGTGATTGTGCTTGGATTATGAAGAGGAGAGGAGTCTTCTTATATTAAAGATAAAAAAAAATAGTATGTAATATAAGGTTTCTTGGATTTTCCTCGTCCTTTGTAATTTTTAGATTCTTTTTAATAAATACAGCCATATCCTGTTTCTAATTGCGGCATACAAGTACATACAACAAGTGTCAATAATACAATCTGTTTGAATATGCTAAGCCAAATTACAATTTCACAACTATCAAAAATATATGCAATAAATAATTAAATTGAAATTTGTTACAACACAAAGTACATTACATTATATAATAGAAAACAACAAAAATAGTACATGATAATCTAAGATAATTTATTTTGGGAAAGAATAGATCTGAAGGTATAATAAAGATAAAATGTGATATTGAACTAAAAACATCATAAAACAGCTACTAGTCTTCTTTTCAAGCTAATAACAGTAGGTTCAATGGACTTCCACTTTAAAATCACTAAGCATGTTAATTTTTATTAAAAAGTTATTTCAATAAATCTGTTTGCATAAATCTGTTTGTTTACATTATTCATTTTGCATAAATCTGTTTGTTTATCTTAATGGAATTCATACTCTATCAATTCTATAATTATTATTTATGTTATCAAAAATCTATTATTCTTATTATATACTTGTTATTAGAATTTCTAAATCACATAGGATACCTTGATTCATAACAAATTAATAAATAATGTTTGATAGAATCATATAGAAGTCATAATCATGGAAAAAGTTGTTTATTATATCATCTTGTATCGGTGCCTACACATGAGTTAAGTGGAAAATGCCAAAAGGATTAGTAATTTAATTATAAAATGTTATTGTACAAAAAATATCATACCCTTATCTGACCGCTTTAGCTCTATTATCCCAAATCAGAAAATCTTTGACTTAGCTATATCATGATATATTCAATAAAATATAAATCGAACAAACTCATTGAATAAAACAATTATGTCATTAACAAACAAATTAAACATAATTGGAATACTATATTTGATATGAACTATATACAAGTTATATGGATAAGATTCAACATGGATAAGACTTGAATCTAATTTAAAATATATTTGAATATTAGTAAATTATAGATAGCACAAGATTGATGGAAATTGGATGATCAAAATTGTTGGCAGTGAAAATTTCTAAGTTAAAAGGATTTTCCACAACAGAACGCGGAGCTAATTCAATAGCCCCGCGTTTGGTTACATTAACCCTGCGTTTGAATAAAACGCGGAGATGTTTAATAGCTCCGCGTTGATTCCGCAGTCTGGCTTATATTAGTCTCGCGTTTGAGTAAAACGCGGAGATGATCAATAGCTCCGCGTTAGCTCCGCGTTTTGGTTATTTAGCATCGCATTTTGATGCGATTAAAGCTCCGCGTAAGCAGATAACCAGAATCTCATATTGATTGAGATTATGATTCTGGGCTTATCCAAATATCCGAATCAAGTCTAATCAGAATTCCATCAAAACTAAGATATTTGATTGGAATCCTTGATAAATACGAATTCTATTTAGATAGAAACTCTTGCATTAACCTGGGGCTATAAATACCTTCCTGGTGAAACCCTAGGGGAGGAGCTTCTTTTTGGCACCAGAAGTCTCCTAGCGACCCTTTGGCAATTCAAGTACGCGAGAGAGCCTTGAAGCCTTTGCTGATCATCTTCTGAAATCTTGGAGAATTCAAGTTACGCACAGAGCCTTGAGTTCGTGAAGATCAAAGAAAATCACCATATTCTTTCTGGAGTTCTTGAGAAGCTCGAGTTACGCGAGAGAGCCTTGAACAAATCAAAGCCAGAGAAGATCGTCTATATTCGGCCGATATCTACAAAAGAGAAGATTTCAACGTACCGATCGTCCAAAGGAACTGCTTGACAAATCCCATCGCCACAGATCCCACAACTATTGTAAAAGAGAGAGATTGAAGTATAAAATCCTCTCGTTTGTTCTTTTTTATATCTTGTTCACTTTCATTGTAATTTAAGTTAATTCAATGGGAGGAAGCGAAGGAACTTTTGCGACGAACAAACTGGCGACCACAGTGGGAGCCATCTCTTTCACTGATGAAGAGATTGTGGCGTAATCGGACGTTGACTTGATCGGATCCGAAGTAGACACGCTGATCGTTGAAATCGACCAGCAGAAGTACGAGGAGTTACTCTCCTCCGGATCAGGTGACTTGGATGAGACACGGCACTATCGCCGTATGTACTCCAATGCCCGAGTGACGGGTAGAAAGGTATCCACCGAGAGACGGGGATCCTTGGAGACTACGGTTATAACGCCGGAGTCCACACAAGAAATCCTAGCCGAGGAAGAGCTTCCGATTGCCAAAGAAGACATGGGAACTGGACTGACCAGGACCCAACTCCGGAACAGGAACCGGAGAGCGAGGCGTAGAGCCCTCAAAGCCCGCCTTGGACGCGGAGCTAACTCTAGAGGACGCGAGGCTATGGTCCCTCGCAAATTGGCTCGCGCTACCCGTGAGACCAATCTCTACCGCGTTAAACGCGAAGATACAACTTGCCTTAAAAGCAAGAAAAAGCCAGCGTGTGATTTTCCACGCGAGGTTGGTAATACTGGCGAGTTACGCAAAATTCCTGACACTCGCGAGTTACGCGAGTATAAAAATTATTCCAAGCCAGCGTGTGATTCTCCACGCGAGGTTATTACTGTGCCTAGCGAGAGACGCAAAGCCAGTAAGGGTTGCACTAGTCACAGAATACCCAACACTCGCGAGTTACGCGAGTATAAAAATTATTCCAAGCCAGCGTGTGATTCTCCACGCGAGGCTATTACTGTGCCTAGCGAGAAACGCAAAGCCAGTAAGGGTTGCGCTAGTCGCAGAATACCCAACACTCGCGAGTTATGCGAGTATAAAAATTATTCCAAGCCAGCGTGTGATTCTCCACGCGAGGCTATTACTGTGCCTAGCGAGAGACGCAAAGCCAGTAAGGGTTGCGCTAGTCGCAGAATACCCAACACTCGCGAGTTACGCGAGTATAAAAATTATTCCAAGCCAGCGTGTGATTCTCCACGCGAGGCTATTACTGTGCCTAGCGAGAGACGCAAAGCCAGTAAGGGTTGCGCTAGTCGCAGAATACCCAACACTCGCGAGTTACGCGAGTATAAAAATTATTCCAAGCCAGCGTGTGATTCTCCACGCGAGGCTATTACTGTGCCTAGCGAGAGACGCAAAGCCAGTAACGGTTGCGCTAGTCGCAGAATACCCAACACTCGCGAGTTACGCGAGTATAAAAATTATTCAAAGCCAGCGTGTGATTCTCCACGCGAGGCTATTACTATGCCTAGCGAGAGACGCGAAGCCAGTAAGGGTTGCGCTAGTCGCAGCATACCCAACACTCGCGAGTTACGCGAGTATAAAAATTATGCAAAGCCAGCGTGTGATTCTCCACGCGGGGCTATTACTGTGCCTAGTGAGAGACGCGAAACCAGTGATACTTGCAATAAACGCAAGACTTCTGACACCCACAAGGAACGGGAGGATGATTGGCAGATAGTTGTCAGTCGTAAAAACCGCGCTAAGCGCGATGCTATGATCTGCGTCAATCGCGAAGATAAGCCAGCGTGCAAGAACTTCCCTTCACGCGGGGCTATTATTCCAGAGGCTAAACTTCCAAGGACACACCAAGCCAGCGAGAAACGCGAGGCTAGTGTGGATAAGCGCGGAGCTATTTTTCAGGCTCGCAATGTGAAACGCGAGGATCAGTCCAACCCCAGAGCCAGGGTTGATCAATCAAAGAAGCTTCAGTGGATTTCTAAACACTCTCAAGAGTTGAATGGACCTCTTGATTTCATGTCTAGAGGCACTGACCTCAGGGAGCATCTTTCTAAGAAGAGAGGCATAGACCAACTTCAAGTTGAACATCGTTGCCATTGCCAGCAACTCATGACAACAGTATCAGCCGTGATGAATAACTGTGGCTGCAGCAAAAACAGGATATCTGTGTTCGACCGATTAAATGAGTCAAACCAGAATCCTGCTAAGAAGACAAGAACCACTCCCCTGAAACAAGGGAGAGCTGTAACTTCCAATATGGTAGGAAAATGGAAGAAAATTGTAGAGACGGATGATGATTCAGAATCGAGCGATGATGAACTTCATCGTGTTACTCGACTGAGATCAGGAGCCGTTCCGCCCCGAAATTATAAAAAGCTCGCAGGGGGTTCTTACGACGAGGACAGCGATAATTCCGCTATAGCCTCGCCTCCATCCTCTACAACATCTCGACTGCAGAAGTCACATTGCACATGGCAGATAAATCTGGTGATATCAATCAGAGATTTGAGGCTCAAGAAAGAATGATTCGAGAGCAACAGAAAACGATTGAAGACCTTAAGATGCTACTTTTAAAAGTTGTTGAAGATAATGCTAAACAGGGCAAGAAGACTCCAAATGAAGAAGAACAGGAGAAGAAAGCCCACTCAATGCATGAGGAAGAAGATATATTTTCTTTCCATGATCCGCATGAAGAAAAGCTTGAAAAATTACAGAATCAACTCGAAGCCTTGATGCGTAAAAAAGAGTTGAAGGAGTCAGGAGTCTCAAGACCGTATCCTCCTGAATGGGACATGATACCTTACCCACCGAAGTATAAGCCGCTCAAGTTGGAGCCCTATGACGGGAAGGGATCGCCCAGTCAGCACATCTATTATTTCTTGTCCCAAGCAGGACACTTAATGGGTAATGATCCCATAATGACCAAAATATTTGCAAGTACTTTGCGAGGGCCTGCCTTTACTTGGTTCATGCAGCTGCCCCCAGGTACTATTAATACCTGGTTAGATGTTGAGAAATTATTTCTCTCACGTTTCTTCGAGGATGACACCGAGATAACGGTTCATTCCCTCCTTGCAACTAGGCAGGGGGAACAGGAAGCGGTTAAAGATTTCATAGAAAGGTTCCGGGAGAAGTCCGTACATTGTAAACACGGAATGATCCAGGAAACTCTAGTCGAGATATGTCGACACAATCTTAAGATCAATGTGCTCATCAAAATGGGGGCCGTAGAGTCTAAGACGTGGAGGGACCTGCTCAAACAAGGAGAGCAAGCTGAAGACCTGATTCGCCGAGTTGAAGAGTCCCGCGGGCCAAGAAGTGCTGGGGGTAGTAAATCATATACCCAAAACAACAGCAACAAGAATAAAGGGAAAGCAGTAATGTCATCAGAAACTGCTCCTCAGAAAACCAGTCCTCTGCCAGAGCCGAAATCTCAAGGTCAGCGAGGGTCAAGGCAAATTAGACCACAGCAAGAAAGGAATTACACTTTCAAAGCTGAACAGACACCAGTCCTCTTTCACCTGCTCCAAAAGAAGGGAATGCTAAAACTTCCGGAGAATAAGAAGCCAGAAGATGCGGGTAAGACTAAAGACCCAAATTACTGTCTTTATCACCGGAATGTTGGGCACCCTACCAGGGATTGTTTTCCCCTTAAGAACAGAATCCAAGCACTAATAGAGGCTGGAGTTTTGACGCTTAAGGAAGAGCAGAAGAAAGTCACTGCCAATATGGCAACTATAGTGGTTGGAACCCACGAGTTCCCCGCAGGAGTGACCCCAATCCCAAAGGGTAAGGCAGTTACAAAGAATCTTGATCCTTACAACAAAGCCCAAGAAGGATATGTCCCCATAACAACCCAAAGAGGGGAAATTATGTGGGTTCACCCTGATTTGCTGGAAGATGAACAATGAACTACTTCAAGAGGTCCAGAGAAGAAACGGGCTGTCAATGCCATCTCTGCAGATATAAAGGAAGAATATATAGCTTCAGGCGCCTTCACAAGTTCTGAAGAAGAACCCGAAACTATGGCCACCCATCAAGATGGGGCAGGCCCTTCCGGTACTCGATCTGGAAAAACATATCTTAAGGACTACACTAGAGTGGATCCAAAAGATATCTATGCAGAACTCGCAAAGCCTGTAAAGCAGAAAGGACTTCGTTTCCAGAAGAATCCTACCAGAGATGAAGGAGCCAAAGAAACTCCCTTCGAATTTGACATAATCGCGCAGTTGGCTAATATCCCAGCGCGAGTGACGCTTTACGAATTGTTGAGATTATCAAAATCAACACGTGAAGCTCTAAGAGAGGCCTTGGCAGACTCTGAGTCGTTCCTAGCTCAGATTGTCGAGCCGGCCATCAAAGAGCGGGACTCTTGCCCACACTGTCATCAAGTGAGGAGGTAGGTCCCACAAATTATCTTCTCTCCAGAAGACATGCAGGTGAGGAATATAAAGCATAATAGGCCTTTATATTTCACTGGATATGTCGGGTCCACAAGAGTGGACCGAATTCAGATTGATCCAGGTTCTGCACTCAGCGTCGTGCCCAGTAGATTGATGCAGCTGTTGGGGATTTCCCTTCATCGCTTGACACCTACACACACTACCATCTATGGATTCAACGCTAATAATAGCCATCCTCTTGGTAAGATCCGATTGCGGTGTCAAATTGGAGACTTAAAAACGGAGGTTACATGCTACGTAATTGATGCTGATACCTCCTACAATATTTTATTGGGGCGACCTTGGATTCACTCTCATATGATAGTTCCGTCGACTCTTCACCAGTGCATGAAATATTGCGATGAGGAAGGAGAGGTCCGGACACTAATTGCTGACAAGCAGCCATTCAAAGGGTTGGAAAATTACTTCACAGATGCTGCACTCTATAAGCCAGCATATGAAGCCTCCAATGACGGTCTTAGCAAGTCTCCAAAGCCCGACGACAGTGGCAATGAAGCCGACACTGAGTACGAGCTCCTTGGAGAAGATGATGGGGGTGATTACGAAATCAACCCTCACCTAGATCTTAACTTAGGTCTTGATAATATAGTGGATGTAATAGAAAGTGAATGGGTTATCAATGAAAATGTAAAGTTAGTCTACGAGTATGCTGTAGCTACTGAGTCTGAGCCCTCTTGTACCTCCACCGAAGCGGATGGCCTGACCGAACTTGAAGTTCTGGCGGCATACCATTTGCCCCTCAGGTCTTCCCTCCTCTCTCAATTAAAAATTACCAAGGATCAAGGGCACTTCTTTGAAGTGCCTCCCCGACAGAAGTCCCAAAGGCCGATCATGTTCGGCAAAGTGGCCATGTCGCCTCGACAGAGGCAAAGTAGTGAAAGTGATGAACAAACATCACCTCAATTTCACTTATATGAGCAAAGGTCCCGACAGATGATAAAAAAAATGGGATATAATTTTACCCAGAAGCCGGGATTAAACTTCGGAAAAGGGCGGCGGAATCTCATACCCTCATTTAGACCGAGAGGAAAGAGTCCTGATTATTATCAGAAGACCCGCAGGGGGTTGGGTTATATATCTACCCCACCTTCTTCACCATTAAAAGATGAAGAGAGTTCTTCGGCCAAAGAAGAAACATCTTCACCCGATCATGATTCGGATATAAGTACCGGTGCTTGGTTTCAATCTTTGACAGCCAATATGGTTTCATCCGCGCCAGAAAGCGATGAGGAACCAATTGACGTTCAAGATGATGCTTGGGCTAAGCATATGGACACTCTCTGGGATGTACGCTTTGAACAGCGTGACCCGCCCACAGAAGACAAATTAATACAGGTTAACATGGGAACGGAAGAAAATCCGAAACCCATTTTCATAAGCGACACACTAACTCCTTTAGAAAAGGAGGAACTTATATCTCTTATCAAAGAGTATATAGATGTGTTCGCATGGAGTTATGAAGATATGCCTGGGCTTGACCCTCGAATTGCCACACACCGGTTAAATATAAAAGAAGATGTCAAACCTATTAAACAACAACAGAGGCGTTTTCGACCGGAATTGATAGAGGCAATAGTTGCTGAGGTCAACAAGCTTATACAATCCGGTTTCATCCGTGAAGAACAACACCCAGACTGGGTGGCAAACATAGTGCCAGTTCGCAAAAAGAATGGCAAAATCCGGATATGCATTGACTTTCGAGATCTGAACGCTGCATGTCCCAAGGATGAATTTCCACTCCCCATCACCGACGTGATGATCGATAATACTTGCGGTTATGAGAGGATATCCTTTATGGATGGCTTCTCAGGTTATAACCAAATCAAGATGCACCCAGATGATGAAAAGCATACAGCTTTCAGAACGCCACAGGGGGTATACTGTTATACAGTGATGCCATTCGGATTAAAGAATGCAGGTGCCACTTACGAACGCGCAATGAGCGCCATATTTAAAGAACACCTATGCAGAACAGTAGAGTGCTATGTGGATGACTTAGCAGTTAAAAGTAAAGACAAAGAAGATCATCTTCACGATTTAAGAGTGGTCTTCGATCTTATGAGGAAACATCATTTGAAGATGAATCCTACCAAGTCGTTCATGGGGGTATCCAGCGGGAAGTTTCTAGGGTTCGTAATAACTTCAAAAGGAATTTTCCTCGACCCGGAAAAGGTAAAAGCAATTAGCGATATGCCGCCTCCCCGCAATCTTAAGGAACTAAGGGGATTACAAGGAAAGCTCACTTATATTCGGCGCTTCATATCCAACTTGTCGGGACGATGCCAACCATTCTCCAAACTTATGAAAAAGGGAGTGTCTTTCATATGGGATGAGGCATGTCAGCAAGCATTTGATGACCTCAAGGAGTACCTTACTAAGCCTCCTGTACTAATGGCACCAGCCCCTGGGCAGCCCTTCCTTATATATGTAAGGGCCATGGATAATGCTTTAGGAGCATTACTTGCTCAATATAATGAGCACGGCCATGAACATGCCCTCTACTATTTAAGTAGAACAATGATTGGGACCGAACAGCGATATACTCCGATTGAAAAAGAATGTTTAGCCCTAGTGTTTGTTGTTCAGAAAATGCGACACTACCTTTCGGGGCAAACAATTCATGTCATATCACGAGTTAATCCCCTGAAGATTCTGATGACAAAACCAGGGGCTTTAAATGGCCGACTGGCAAAATGGGCCTTGCTACTGTCACCCTATGACATACATTTCGTTCCTCAAAAGGCGACGAAGGGACAGGCAATTGCCGATTTTCTTGCAGACCACCCAATTCGGTCTAATACCAAACGGACGTCAGGGGTCAACACAGTTAGCAAAGAGCAACCTTGGCAAATGTTCTTTGATGGTGCTGCGAGGCGATCTGCTGCTGGAGTGGGAGTTGTGCTGATATCCCCACACAAACATATATTGCCTAATGGTTACTCATTAACAGAACCGTGCACGAATAATGTAGCGGAGTACAACGCACTCATTATTGGCTTAAAAATAGCTCTGCAACTGGGGGTGAACCATCTAGAGGCATATGGAGACTCTAAGCTCATCGTCAATCAGATGACAGGTGAATATGAAGTCAGACATGAAGCCCTCATCCCCTATTATCAGCTAGCCATTGAACTAGCTGGATATTTTGAACAATTCTACATATCTCATATATCTCGGAATGAGAATGTATATGCAGATGCCCTTGCTACATTAGCTGCAACATTGACAATCCCGCCAGGTGAGGTTAAAAGCATCACCATTGAAAGTAGGGAGCTCCTTCATCCAGATACTCTTCTTCAAAATAAAGAAGTGTGCCAAGTAGGCCTAACCCTGGAGCCCCGTGATTGGCGATTCCCGTTTGTGGATTATGCCTTGCATGGGATATTACCAGAGGATCCTAAGGAAGCCACCTCAATAAAGAGGAAGGCCCAAAGATTTTATTATGATCATAAACTTCAGACTTTGTATAGAAAGTCAAGAGGTGGTCTATTGCTACGCTGCATATCGAAAGCAGAACAAGTGCTGAAAGAAACACATGATGGAATATATGGAGCTCATCAGCCCGGTCCCAAACTTGGAGACCGTATAAGAAGGCTGGGGTACTACTGGCCGAGCATGGTTACGGAAGCAATGGCATACGCTAAACGATGTCATGCATGCCAAATACATGCCAATTTTATTCATCAACCCCAAGAATACTTGCACAATACCGTCGCAAGCTAGCCATTTGAAGCTTGGGGAATGGACATTGTGGGGCCAATAACTCCCCCGTCATCCAGAGGATATCGGTTTATTCTTGCAATAACCGATTATTTTTCAAAATGGGCCGAAGCCGTGCCCATGAAAGAGGTGAAGACGACAGATGTGATCAAGTTCGTCAAGCATCATGTCATTTACCGATTTGGCATCCCTCGACGGATCATTCATGATAATGGTCCGCAATTCATCAGTCAGGGATTCTCCAGATTCTGCAATAAATTCAGAATCAAAGATATCGCTTCTACACAATATAACCCTGCGGCTAATGGGTTGGCCGAAGCTTTCAACAAGACGATCATCAAACTCCTTCGGAAGTTCGTCTCTTCCAATAAACGAGATTGGGATGAAAAGTTAGGAGAATGTTTGTGGGCTTATCACACCACCGTTCGCACCCCGACCAAAACTACCCCGTTCTCTTTGGTTTATGGAAGTGAGGCTGTTCTGCCTCTTGAAATCTAGATATCATCATTAAGAGTAGCTTTAGCCATAAAGATGACGACAGAAGAGCGCCATCAGCAAAGATTGCAAGAACTAAAGGCGTTAGATGAAAAACGTCTCAGGGCTCAACAACAAATTGAGTTGTATCAAGCCCGAATATCTCAAACGTTCAATAAGAACGTTAAACCAAGGACCTTTAAACAAGGAGACTTGGTTCTGGCTGTTAAAAGGCCAATGGTGCTAACCCACAAGACTAAGGGTAAGTTTGAACCCAAGTGGGAAGGACCGTTCATTGTGGAGACAGTCTACTCCAGTGGAGCTTATCGCTTAATGAATCAAGACGGCGATAGGAAGATGATGCCGATCAATGGCAAATTTTTGAAGAAATACTATGCTTAATGTCTCTGGGAGTATAAGCCTCCAATTTATCCAAGTTACGCAGATGAGCACTTGGACTTCTTCTATTCTGGTGATTTTAACCCACTAAATCTGGCGTGTCTGGTTCTCAAGTTTGAACCACCTCCAGTCTTTTCCTAGGCATGCGCATTGTGCGCCTCTGACCTAAACCTGGTGCGTTTGGTTCTCAAGTTTAAACCACCTCCAGTCCTTTTCTAGGCATGCGCATTGTGCGCCTCTGACCTAAACCCTGGCGTGTCTGGTTCTCAAGTTTGAACCACCTCCAGTCTTTTCCTAGGCATGTGCAGTTTGGCGCCTCTGACCTAAACTCTGGCGTGTCTGGTTCTCAAGTTTGAACCACCTCCAGTTTTTTTCTAGGCATGCGCATTGTGCGCCTCTGACCTAAACCTGGTGTGTTTGGAGTACCCAGTTCAAGTTATGCGAGACAGCCTTGAACCGCCTCCAGTTTGGTTCTCAAGTTTGAACCACCATCAGTCTTTTCCTGGGCATGCGCAGTTTGGCGCCTCTGACCCAAACCTGGTGTGCTTAGTTCTCAAGTTTGAACAGCACCCAATCTTCCTTTAGGCATGTGTAATTAAGCGCCTCTGACCTAAAAGATATGAATTGCCCAACGCCAACTAGGCAATGGGAAGAGAACAAGTTTCTCGCCAACCCATCATGCTGGGGTAAAAGTATGAATTGACCAACGCCAACTAGGCAATGGGAAGAGAACAAGTTTCTCGCCAACCCATCATACTGGGGTAAAAGTATGAATTGCCCAACGCCAACTAGGCAATGGGAAGAGAATAAATTTCTCGCCAACCCATCATGCTGGGGTAAAAGTATGAATTGCCCAACGCCAACTAGGCAATGGGAAGAGAACAAGTTTCTCGCCAACCCATTATACTGGGGTAAAAGTATGAATTGCCCAACGCTTCTATAGCAATGGGAAGAGGAGATTAAATTCCTCGTCAACCAATCATGCTGGGGTAAAAGTATGAATTGCCCAATGCCAACTAGGCAATGGGAAGAGAACAAGTTTCTCGCCAACCCATCATACTTGGGTAAAAGTATGAATTGCCCAACGCCAACTAGGCAATGGGAAGAGAACAAATTCCTCGCCAACCCATCATACCGGGGTAAAAGTATGAACTGCCCAACGCCAACTAAGCAATGGGAAGAGAACAAGTTTCTCGCCAACCCATCATGCTGGGGTAAAAGTATGAATTGCCCAACGCCAACTAGGTAATGGGAAGAGAACAAGTTTCTCGCCAACCCATCATACTGGGGTAAAAGTATGAATTGCCCAACGCCAACTAGGCAATGGGAAGAGGAGATTAAATTCCTCGCCAACCCATCATGCTGGGGTAAAAGTATGAATTGCCCAACGCTTCTATAGCAATGGGAAGAGGAGATTAAATTCCTCGCCAACCCATCATGCTGGGGTGAAAGTATGAATTGCCCAACGCCAACTAGGCAATGGGAAGAGAACAAGTTTCTCGCCAATCCATCATGCTGGGGTAAAAGTATGAATTGCCCAACGCCAACTAGGCAATGGGAAGATGACTAGTTTCTCGCCAACCCATCATACTGGGGTAAAAGTATGAATTGCCCAACGCCAACTAGGCAATGGGAAGAGAACAAGTTTCTCGCCAACCCATCATGCTGGGGTAAAAGTATGAATTGCCCAACGCCAACAGGCAATGGGAAGAGAACAAGTTTCTCGTCAACCCATCATGCTGGGGTAAAAGTATGAAACGCCCAATACTGATAAAGTAAAGGGAAGAGGAAAAGTTTGGCATTTAAGCCCAAACGTAGTCCTCGACAACTCACCATGTTGAGGGAAATAACATGGCTAGCCCAACTCAAACGGAAGTTGGTAAAGGCTAATCAAATCCGTTAGTAGCTGGGGGTTTGCTAAAAATCCCATATTAAACCTTAATTGTTATTTCGGTTCAAGAAATTAGCATAAAACGGTACCGAGATAAATCGTTTTGACGACAGGTTATTTGTTGGGCAAGCAAATCTGTTTTGAAGCCGGCAAATAAAAGAGTCAAAAGAATCATCTTTATTAAGGTGAAGATACAAAAAGAATTTCAAAGAAACATAGTAAAGTTATCTCTCTCCTGTTTACAAAGTTCTTATTACAAGGAAGATAAAAGTGTAAAGAGAGATGAAACTATTGGACTCCAAGAGTCTCAATTGGTTTATTGTCTCGTCCAAATTTCTACGATGAGAAGCCTCCACGGTTTGCTGAGCTTGCCTACGCAACTCATCATCACTTATTGAAAGTTGTTGCTGACGAGATTCTTCTATAGCACGATTCCTGGCCATCTCTTCCTGCTGAATCTGCTCCTGCTGGACAAGCAACATCTCCCGTTTCTTGACAGATTCTCCTAATCGGAGTTCATTTTCTATCAAGGTGGCCCGAGCTCTCGCAATCGTCTCCTGGGCTTTAGAGATGGCCGCCTGACTTTCTTCAATCCCGAAGTTTACCCTTTGTAGGTCGCCAATAACGGATTTCCGACTGGCCTGGAGCTCTGTCAGCTCCTGAGACCATCTCTCCTCCTGCTGCCTTAAAATAGTGCTTCGAGATAAGGATTCTGCCCGAAACCGCGCCAGCTCTATTTCAGTGATCGCCTCCACGTCCGCCTGACGGAGTGTGTGTAGCGTGGTCACCTGCTCTTCTAAAGCTGCAAGGCGGGCCCGGTATGGAGCTGCTCGATCTTGTCCACCGAATTCTTCAATATTTCCTAAATACTGGAGTAACAGTGGACGTGCGAAGTTGAAGGAATCGTGGCCAGCAAGAACCATCTCGGCACATCTTCTTAACAAATGCATAAAATCCTCGATAGTGAAACCGAAAAGTCTTTCAAGAGGATTTGCAGTGTCGGTAGGCAAAGTAGGCAATGCCAAAAGAGGTGTCGTGAGCAAGGGAACAGTAGTGGCTGGGATTGGAGAAGAAGAAGCCCGTCCCTGCATTAAATTCATGATCTGAGGGACCAGTAGAGCCAGTGCAGATCTGGAAGAACTGGAGACCCCAGACGAAGTACCGTCGGTACAGATCACTTGGATACCCCCACCAATAGGAAGAGAAGATGGGACTACTTCGCCTGAAACTCCTTTGGTGGCAGAAGCATCTTCGAACAAGAATTTCAAATTATTCTCCTCCCATGCTGGAAGACTTGGAGTCGGAAGAGTTGCAGGTATCTCAGCAGCCACGACAACAGACGACGTTAAAATCGCTGACTGAGAAGGCACTCCAACGACCGTGGGAAATGTCTCAGTAGAGCAAACGGGTGTTGGAGACGGCATGCTAGGAGAAGGTGAAGCCTCATTAGCAGCAGCTGCGATAATGACTTCTGTTCTCTCATCGCTCCCCAATTCGTCAATTGGGGGAATTGAAGAGGAAACAGAGGCAGGAGCCAGTGTGGAATAATCAGCTGCAAACTTACCAACAAAGCTACCCACACCACCAACAGA
This sequence comes from Dracaena cambodiana, assembly GCA_036321105.1. NCBI lineage: Eukaryota > Viridiplantae > Streptophyta > Magnoliopsida > Asparagales > Asparagaceae > Dracaena > Dracaena cambodiana. Next base: position 36,829,837 of record JAYEPQ010000006.1, read on the forward strand.
GCCAGAATGGTCCATTCTATCGTCAGACTCTACTTGGGTAGTCGAGTGCATTGGCGAAAGAAGTTGATCATCTGCATTTCAGAAGACCAGAAAAGCAGTGTTACGTTAAAATAATAACAGGCAAAAAATAAAATGCTAAAGGCCATACCAGGCGATACAAGTCCAGTTGTCGGACTTAAAGGGGGAGCCATTGTCGTTTCCAGCAATGTACCCGTCTCGCTACCCGTTAGTTGCGCCCCAGGTTCTGCCACAGGCTCTACGGCCAAAGGAGCTGAAATTTCAGCAACACTTGGAGCTTTGGCAGGTTCATCCTCCCTTGCCAACGCTGGGGGTACAGCTGAAGCCAACAAGTTGGAAGCAAGTTTGATAGCCACTTCTTGGGGGGCTATCAAAGTTTCCTGTGCCAGTTTTTGCTTCTTACTCGGCCTTTTCTTTAAAGTGCCGCGGCGTTTGAGAGTTGGACTCAGGGAACGACTGACAATAGGCTGAGGAACTCCACCAACACCAGCACCATCATCATCATCATCACCGGCATCATCGTCTGATTCGCTGATGTCCGAAGGCTCAGCCGCAGCGCCAAGGAATTCTTCCATTCCTTTTATCCTTACCCTAGAAGCACCCTGACGGCTAATATAGAGGGCTTCAATCTCTTTGCAACAACTGTGATTGAGAGAGAAGCCGGGCACGTCAGCATTCGCAATGTTGAACCAATTGCAGGAGCTGAGAGTCATGGCCAATTCTGGCACCTTCTGGGGCAAGGAGAATTCAGCTTCGGTCCCGCCCGCTGCAAAATGGAACCAGCCACGAGCACCTTCGTATAAATTCCCCTCGTAAGCGAGATCTTTATTTGGATTACCCACATAAAGTTGAGAATATCCAAACTGGCGAGCAAAGCGACTCGGAGTATATGGCTCAATCTGACACTGGAGATCTTGACGATACACCAAGTGTCCGGGACGGATGTTGAGAAGCCACCAGAACGCTCCTGCAGATAAAGTAGTGAACTTATCAGCTCCCATGGCATCCTTTAGCCTCGTCCTATATCCTCCGCCGGGAAAGTCAGGAAAACACTGGAAGATCTCGTAATTCTGAAAGCTACGAAGAGTCTTCCGAATCTGGGACATATAATTCTGCCTCCATGAAGAACGTTCATACAGTTCTACAAGGAAGCACTTTTCGCCCGAACGACGCTCTGGCGCACTCATTAAAGAGGGACAGTGCAAGACAAGCCACGCCATCAAATAGGTGTAGGGCATCTCCACCCTAGGGTTTGGAGTTTTCGGTTGGGCAGTCTCTTTCGACTTGCCCTTTCCTTTCCCCTTGACCTTAATAGTGGGGAGGAAATCACGACAGAATACCCTTAGCCCATATTGCAAATTGCATACCATAGCGGGAAGGAGTGCAAGGGGACGGCCGTATGCAAGAAGTACCGCTGGATATACCATCGTCACTGCAATCGCTTCCTTGGGCAATGACGGCACGACGCATCTTTTGAGCCACAGCATCAGAAACCCGGCAATGAGACCTCTGTTGGAGATCGAAAACTGGGCTTGATAGTGATAGCTCTTGAATGAAGTGCCGGGACCGTATCCATTCTCATTGGATTCCGTAGTATAGAACAAACGGTAATGGCCCCTGGCTACACGTTGGTCGATCTCTGAAATGGGGACAGGAGAATGACCATGGATAGTGGCCGAGCTATCCTTAGAATTTAGGTTGGCAAAAAGGTATTCGGCCCACTTCCTATGGCCAATACCGTGATTACGTGCACCTGTCTGGTCAGCGCAGATATGATAATGGCACATCATCTCCCAGTACGTGACATAAATGCGCTCATCCCTCGCCAATAGTATGTTCAACTCATCGGTGGTGGGGATATACTCCTCGTAAGGGACTTCGCCCATCGAGAGCCCAGAAACCTCAAACATCTCGTGGAGAGCGAACCCTAGTTCACCCACTGGTGTAAAGAAAGTACAGGTTTCAGGGTTATACATCTCCAAGAGGCAGTCAAAGTGATAAGCACTCTGGGGAAACCCGAATTGGACATTCCTGATGGCTTTATACAAGCCGATATCCTTTAAAATGGGCTCGTGGGAATCCAGCATGTACTGAACAAGGCGTGCCCACCACATATTGTTAGAAGAATGAACCCAGCCAGGCATCCTGAAGTCGCTAGCCGGGTACTGACCATCCTTCGCCAAGAACTCACTTAAGAAAGTTCGGGCACGAGATGGGACTTCTCCCACTGGAAGCTCCTTGCCAAATCGGCCTGGAAGCAAGCCAGTAATGCATCTGGGGGAACCGTCTTGATAAACCCCTTTTGCACCAAATTTGCCTGTTGGGACGCCATCTTGCTCTTGAGTCAGTCCCCACTTTCTCGAGGCATCGCTAGCCTCTGAAGATAGACCAGAGGATAGCTACGATCCATTCTAGGCAGAAACATCAGCATTTCGCCTGAGTTATATAACCAAACATGCTCCTCTTTAGAAAGGATCTCATCTGATTGATCCATCTGGTCTCCAAAGAGGAAAGCGGGTTTCTCCATCGCCTTTCTGTTCACATCTTCAAAAGCCGCATCAGTTATGATTTCTCGCGCAGTAGTGGAATGGTATTTGATCAGCTTCTCCTTGCGTTCCTTCGGGTCTGGCTTGTATGAGGGCAGGATGGTAGTGAAACGGAATTGGCCTGAGGGATCAGAACCCCCAGCAAAACCGAAGTAGTTCTTGTGGGGAAGAGATTCCATCGAATACCCTACTGCACAAAGAAACACCAGAGTGAGAGAAGTTTCCATAAGACAGAAAAAATTCTCTAAGTATGGACGCGCGAAGCTAAAGATTAAAACGCGCGAAGCTAAGAATAGCGCCGCGCGAAGCTAAAAACTAGACCGCGCAGAACTCAAAATAGCCTCGCGTTTTCAACGCGACTGCTACTTAAAATAGCCTCGCGTTTTCAGCGCGACTGCTACTTAAAAGAGCCTCGCGTTTTCAGCGCGACTGCTACTTAAAATAGCCTTGCGTTTTCAGCGCGACTGCTACTTAAAATAGCCTCGCGTTTTCAGCGCGACTGCTACTTAAAATAGCCTCGCGCCTTAAACGCGAGGATGACGCGATAACTTCGCGTAAGAAGGTAGTCAGAGACTTTTCTTCTTCTCCAAGCCTTACGGCAGGAGTACGGCGATCTCGCCGGTAAAAGAGTTGATTGATCAGTTAAATTTAAACCAAATCACTCTAGAAATGTTCTAAAGAGTCTCGATGGAAAGATTCTTACCCCCGATGGGCGAAATGTGGGCTGGCGCGTCGCTGCCTTGGCCGCCGCCACCACTGCTTGCGCCAGTCGCCGATGATGGAGCCGCTCGAGAAGTAGCACGAGTTTTTGGTGCCATTGCTGAGAAAAATCGACTGAAAATTTGGAGAAACTCGGTCGGAAGAAGATTGGGTCGTCTGAACTCTGATCACCTGAATCTCTAAGTTTCTGGAAAATTCTCAAATAGAGTGAGAAGGATAAGAAATAGAGATTCTTTTAAATGGAAGGAACCGCCTCTTTTAATTCAGCGCGAGTTTCGGAGATAGTGACTGGTCAGTTACTCTCTAAAATGCGAAGCTATTAACCTCGCGCGACTAAAAAAAAAAGCGAGGTTGATTAACTCCGCGCAACTATACAAAACGCGAGGATAGCCTGTGCCTTAGCTTCGCGTTTTCATGGAAAAACTTAGATTTTTGACGAGTGCAATTAGGCGCTTCCATCTAAGTTAAAGCGATTCTTATCCAATCATTTGGATCAGTAATCTAAGTTACGCGGAAGAGCCTTAGATTATTTTACCAAAATTATTAACCATCTGTTTGTTGAGCAAGCAAGATTCTTGAAGCTAACAGGTAGAGAGGAAAATAATTTATCTTTATTCATGAAGCAAAAGATTACAAAAAAGGAGTTATAGCTCTCCCAAAAGCTTTTTACATGATCAACTCATCAAATAACCAAACAGTAAGATTTCTCTACGGGGTGTTGAAGTTCAGTTCCCTGGTTCACATGCAAAAGATCTCCTCTGCAAATGTCAATAAGGATCTATCATCCGAAATGAAGCACGAGAGGAAAGGAAAGTGCTGCACTGAAGCGCAATTCTGAACTCCAAGTGCTGCACTGAAGTGCAATTTTGCACTGCAAGTGCTGCAGCTCCTTATTTACAGCCCCTTCAGGAGTTTATCTCTCGGAGCCAGAGCTTGAAACTTGCAACTATATTGTAAAGCATATACTTCTGACTTCCTTAGAGTCACTTCTGCTGATGAAGATCGATGGATCCACATACATTCCTCTTCAGAAAGGATTGGACTTACTGCAAAAGGAACAGAGTTTCCAAAAGAGTGAAAACGCGGAGCTAAGCTAACTCCGCGCACAGTTGAAGAAATAGCCTCGCGCTTTAAACGCAGAGGATGATGCGATAACTTCGCGTAAAGGGGGACAAGATTTCTTTCTGCTCTTTCCTTCTCTTTCAAATTCATCGCGACTGCTAACCAAAGATAGCCTCGCAATTCATCGTGACTGCTAACCAAAGATAGCCTCGCAATTCATAGCGACCGCTAATCAAAGATAGCCTCGCAATTCATAGCGACTGCTAATCAAAGATAGCCTCGCAATTCATAGCGACTGCTAATCAAAGATAGCCTCGCAATTCATAGCGACTGCTAACCAAAGATAGCCTCGCAATTCATAGCGACTGCTAATCAAAGATAGCCTCGCAATTCATAGCGACTGCTAATCAAAGATAGCCTCGCAATTCATAGCGACTGCTAATCAAAGATAGCCTCGCAATTCATAGCGACTGCTAATCAAAGATAGCCTCGCAATTCATAACAACTGCTAATCAAAGATAGCCTCGCAATTCATCGCGACTGCTAATCAAAGATAGCCTCGCAAGCGATCTCGCCGACAAGATAAGCAATAGTCCAGATTAAAATCAAGCCAAAATATCTCAGAATGGTTCTTAGAAAACCAAGAGATGAGGTTTTTACCTTCGGAAGACACTGCATAGACTGGTTCGCCGTCGCGTCTACCTTCACGGCCGCTGACATTAACGTCGGCCTCTGTACACGAAGCCAAACTCCTCTGGAGAGACATCCTGTGGAGAGTTGAACGAAGATCAGTTGAAGATCATTCGTGAGTCACTCGAGTTCTCAGAAATTCTTCGGATGAGATGAAGAAGGAGATGAGCCGGGAGCTCTATTTAAACAGAATTTGCGTCGCTTGGTATTTGGCGTGGAAACTAAGGGTAATTAATGACATAATTACTCATTTCACTGAAGACGAAGTGAAGCTGATTAGCTCCGCGTAAGTGAGCATAACGCGAGATAGACTTGGTATTCTAACTCCGCGTTTCAGTTTAGATATCCAAAGTATTTCAAAATCTGCTGGAGTCTAAGCCATTGTGAAAACTTTGGAGGGGGTTCTGTTGGCAGTGAAAATTTCTAAGTTAAAAGGATTTTCCACAACAGAATGCGGAGCTAATTCAATAGCCCCGCGTTTGGTTACATTAACCCTGCGTTTGAATAAAACGCGGAGATGTTTAATAGCTCCGCGTTGATTCCGCAGTCTGGCTTATATTAGCCTCGCGTTTGAGTAAAACGCGGAGATGATCAATAGCTCCGCGTTAGCTCCGCGTTTTGGTTATTTAGCGTCGCGTTTTGATGCGATTAAAGCTCCGCGTAAGCAGATAACCAGAATCTCATATTGATTGAGATTATGATTCTGGGCTTATCCAAATACCCGAATCAAGTCTAATCAGAATTCCATCAAAACTAAGATATTTGATTGGAATCCTTGATAAATGCGAGTTCTATTTAGATAGAAACTCTTGCATTAACCTGGGGCTATAAATACCTTCCTGGTGAAACCCTAGGGGAGGAGCTTCTTTTTGGCACCGGAAGTCTCCTATCGACTCTTTGGCAATTCAAGTACGCGAGAGAGCCTTGAAGCCTTTGCTGATCATCTTCTGAAATCTTGGAGAATTCAAGTTACGCACAGAGCCTTGAGTTCGTGAAGATCAAAGAAAATCACCATCTTCTTTCTGGAGTTCTTGAGAAGTTCGAGTTACGCGAGAGAGCCTTGAACAAATCAAAGCCAGAGAAGATCGTCTATATTCGGCCGATATCTTTAAAAGAGAAGATTTCAACGTACCGATCGTCCAAAGGAACTGCTTAACAGATCTCATCGCCACAGATCCCACAACTATTGTAAAAGAGAGAGATTGAAGTATAAAATCCTCTCGTTTGTTCTTTTTTATATCTTGTTCACTTTCATTGTAATTTAAGTTAATTCAATGGGAGGAAGCGAAGGAACTTTTGCGACGAACAAAAATATATTTTGTTTGGCTGAAAACTTGTTAAAGTGTATAAGTGATCTTTCACACGTTATGGGTGCATGGTGATTTACTCAATCACATATGATTATTCCTATTTACCTAATGGCAGGTCTGAGTTAGTAACGGATAATCCATATGCCTATTTTTTAGTTCTCTATATGAGATAATCAAAATAGTAGTGTCCCACTAATGTGAATTATCTACAACAATCACACATTGTAGTGCAAAACAGGTCTTTCTCACAATGATCTGGGTGTTTTGCAATCTTACTTCTTATGTTATCTTAGTAAGTTAACTAATATGATCTAGTATGAAAAAGGTAGGTTTTTTATTTATTCTAGAGTTAGCCTAGAACATTAAATCTACTAGTTCATAATCGAGCATTCAATTTATTATCCTCCTATATTTTTATCATAAACATTTATGATCATAATGAAGAAAGATCTTTCTAATTTTTATTCAATAACCCTAAGTATGAATTATCAAGTGTCATGTAAATATAACTCATCAAAGAAAGTGACTTTCATAAAAATCAAACTATATCAATAGTAATTTCTATAAATAAAATCCAATGAAATAATTTCAAATCCTAACTAAGTATAAGCTATCAAAAGTAAACTTAAGAATAAATTATCAAAGTATTAGATCTACGAATTATCATCTTTTAATCTTATCATAGAAAAATCATATTTTTATAATTTCTTAAGAAGAAAATAAATAAAAATTATGCTATGGTTATTACCCTAGCTTCATTTACATTTTAAAACTAAGAAAAATTAGTTACTTATATTTTTATTAATCAAGATAATATTTTTTATGAGAACCATTAAGAATCTAATTTTTACTTCAAAACTTATAATTTCTAAATAGAAAGCAATAAGAATTAACTACTAAAGTGAATAAATAAATTTACTTATGAAAAATAGCAAAGAAAATACCATAGAGCTTTAGTATGGCTGTCGTTGCTCCTTAATAATCTCTAATTTTATTAATCTAAAAAAAAACACAGGAATTCTTAATTTACAAGGATACAGCTAATATATAGACTTCTAAATTTCAAAACTCTATCTATTCATGCCCATAAAACTATAAAATTACAACAGAGTCCTCATAAAAATTTCCACCAAGTAGTAGCATTGACTGAAAAATAGCGATGATTGATCAAACCTTCTAATTAAACTCCTATTTTGTATCTGAGTCATCACAAAAGGCATAATTGTAACGGCCCCACTTTGCCACCCAATAGCGGCCATTGCCGCTGTTTAGTGGCAATACTCTTATTTATGGTTTTCTAGTTTCTGACACTCAACATTTTGGCTCTTCTCTTCTCATATACATAAATGGTTCCTATCTTCATGACGCCTTGTTTTGTGCTTCTATAGTTTTCTTCTCTTTTACTTTTTCTGGACTTGGTTTTTCTGGTCTTCTACTAATTTCATGTCAAATCCTTGCAACAATAGGTTTAGTCTAAAAAAAACTAAACATACCCCAGTAGCATTATTTATATACAAAAATAGATAAGATGATGAATATAAATATGCAATATATGACACTCATCATACCCTCACCTATCTTTTGCTAATTCTTGTGCAAAACATAGACTTAAAAAGAAAAAAATACCAACTCATTTTCATTGAAATAATGATTATATTTAGAATATGCAACAAGCTGTTAAACCACTAGATTACCGAGTGGACAAGCTGTGACTTGTGAGGATTTCAAGCAATGTTACCCATAAGCATCATTATGAAGGGAGATTAAGAAATAAAGAAAAGCAAATAAGGATAACTAAAGATCAAGAAAAGCAAAATTTTTTATACAAAGAAAGAAAAAAATCTTTAATATTTTTTGCAATTATCCTTACTAATCTACAAATTCAAGAATTTATTTAGGTTATTGATTTTTCAACTTAAGTTTCATGTTAAATACACTTTTCATTTTAATAGAAAATGTAAATTCTATCTTTCAATACAGATAATTCTTGGGCTCCTATACATTACACGCATGTGTGGTGATTTATTTCAGTTTTGGACTTAAACTCCAACTCTTGATTCATATTTCTCTTTAAATACTTTATATATATATATATATATATATAAAACCTTTTTTGTGAATATTTCATCTTTCATGCGAATATTCACACTTGCTTAGGTGCACATACCGGATTACTCGGATCATACTATATTTCTTGAAAATACCGTTTGTGCGAATATTCGCACTTATTTAGGCACAAATACCCAACTACTTAATAGTTCTTAAAAAATTTATTTATTTATGAAAATGATCACTGCTTTAATACCAGGCACACTTCTTTATTTTTTTAATTTTATTTTTCTTCTTTTTTTCTTTTAGAGAGAAAATACTACTCAATTATTATTATTATTTTTATTCTTAACTTAATAAATCATTGTGAAGTGGAAAAATAAATTATAATTATCTAAGTATCATTAGTGATATTTAGTTTTTGAATTTTAATTTTTTATAAGTGTATTATCCAATCTTCTTTTCTATCAAATTCTAATCTAAATTTTTTTTTTCATTTGTAATTAGCTCAATTTTTGCATAAAATATTTTTTTTTAAATTTTTAACTCTTGTTTTATGTTTTTAAATAACTTAAAAACTACCCCAAGTGAAAAATTAAAAAAATCCAAAAATCCTAAAAACTAAAAATAAAATAAAAATCCTAGAAAGAAAAATGCAAAAGCTCCTAATTCCCTCTCACACCTAAACTCGTATATTCACTCATACATGAATCATTAGTGTCGACCCCTCTGTCTTACACTTGTATCACTAGGTGCACAACTCGAACTCTTGCCACAATCACTATGCTTTAGTCGTCGCCAAATTTTTCCAAGATCTTGCCAAATAACATGCACTTGTTCATTAGGATCTGCTGAAAGATCTTCATCAGAAAAGGCATCATCCTCCTCCTCAGGGTAAGACCAGCAGCGTAAAATTTTTCTTTTGCAGTGCTTTTGTTTCAATCGTTTGGAATAGCATCATGATATGTCATCAATATGTGCTCGATTCCTATTTGTACATGGGAGGGTGCATAGACATCAAACTCTGCATCCGACATAAATGTGTGACACAATTGTGTCATCAAATATGATAAAGAAAAACTAGTCCTTGACTATATTTTAACATCTATTATCATGTCGATTAGTTGTGTATACATGCAAAAGTTTGGATCTTGGTTCATAATGCAATCAGTTATGTGTAATGTGGGTGTATAGAACGATGATATGTGTTTAATCACAATTAAATTATGATTGATCTAGTGGCAAGTGGCGTGAATATTTTGATATAAAGTTTTACTGTTGATCCCCTATCTTGTGTAATCATGTAGATAGGGCCCATCTTTATGAGATACTTTTCAATTACAAATGAGGTTTGATTCCCATTGTAGAAAAGAACAACGGCGACAGAGATGGTCTCTACATGCATGGTGAGTGCTTGACCTTGCCATTTTAATTGGAATTATTTGTCATCGTCTGAAATATTGGACTTTGCAAAATCGTCATAAAATTCCTCTACAAGGTCAGAGACATTGAAAGGTGTAGGCTGGTAAATGAGACAGTCCCATTTAAGTATTTCAATAGTGGATACAATATCAAAAATGCAACAAAAACATCCTTAAAACACTTCTTTACTGTAAACCTAGCCATGAGTACATATATGAAGCCTAAATTTATAGACAATAGAGAGGGATGAGAGATTGTACCTCTCAGATAATTTTAGAGGGAAAATCGAAAAAAATGCTACCAATTAGCAGTTTTGGCCCCTCAATGATGGCTGATAGATAAGCACTGTGCCCCGACTTCTTGTTGCAGGGTCGTTGGGAGGTGTGGATCTTCTAGGAGCACTAGATCAAGAAGAGGGGCTTCTGACAATGCTGGATCTAAGAGAGAGTAGTTTGGAGGAGATGGGGAAGGTGAGAATTTTGAGGGTATGTATAATGAGTGAAAAATTTCCTTTAGCCCCTACTGTACTTACGTTTCTACTGCAGATCCTAAGAACTTTGCTTTTAACCCACCCTACAACTCTTTATAAATTTATTTAACATATGAAATATACAACAACATCGATATTCCTTTATGCATAGATTGGGTGGTGAACTGTCACGACCTCAACGTTATCATGCATTTGAGATTCCAAGAACGGTTTTAGTCGTTGTTCACTCACCTTAACTATGTTGATGTTTATAAGATTTTCGATATCGATGGCAACATGACAGTATACAGTCCGTACTATATAGAGTCCACTCTATCTAAACCTTAATTTTTTGGGAAATAAATATAGCCTCAAATTATATAAGAGAATCTTCTGTCCAGGTGTAAATGATTTGTGAATAATCGCTTTGTCCTGAAATACTTTAGTCTTTTCTTTATAAATCTTAGCATTGTCATAAGCATTCCTTTTAATCTCATCAAGTCTATTTAATTGCAGCCTCTACTACTTTCTGGATTTTTCTAATTCAAAGTTTTGAAATTTTATAGCCTACAAAGTCTTGTGCTCAAGCTCTACGGCAAATGACATGCTTTACCAAAAATCAATCAATATGGAGACATACATAGATTGGTCTTGTAAGCGGTACGGTAACCCCATAATACATTCATTAATTTACATGACCAATCTTTTCTATTGTGTTGCACTGTCTTCTCCAATATCAGTTTAATTTGGTGATTAAAAACTTTCACTCACCCACTAGAAATGGTGTAGCTAACTTGTGAGTGATATAATATTTCCTCATAAGCGTTTTAAATGACCGATGAGTGAAATGAGTACCGTTATTGCTAATGATAGCTCGAGGAATGTCAAATCAAGAAAAAGATATTCTTTTTAAGAACTTGACAGTAATTTTCTTATTCAATTTAGTAACAATTGTCTCAACCCATTTGGAAATGTAATCCACAGTGACCAATATATATTGATCTCCAAACAAGTTAGGTAACAGTCCCATAAAATCTATTCCCCATATATCAAATATTTCAAGCTCAAGGATATGTTTAACAGAATATTTTCTAAGATATATTATTTATCATATTTAGACGTAAATCTCAATAATATTCTTTATATGTGTTCTTCCCATCGCTAATGTAATTTTATATGGTCACCATATGACGACCTAGGTGTGTTGACATTGGTTTCTGCAGTTATTTCATGTTCATGAAATTTTCAGTTTGATTTATTCAAATGCCTTGAAGTTTCATTCGGGAGCCAATCTCTTCAAGTTTCTTCCATCTTTTTAATCCCACCATTTTGTCCCATTATTGTCTTATGATGGTTGATAGAAATTTTATTAATTTTTATGTTTGGATCTGCATCTTTTCATAATAGTTGAATCACTGCAATCAACTTTGATCATTGGATTCAGTAGTTCGAATAGCCCTAAATCAACTAGTCATATATCAAATTCTAACTTTGGATGAAGATGAAATAAGCTAAACAAGTTCTCATTTGGATTTGCAATCGTTTAATCATGTCAGTTTGCACTCAAACACTTTGGTCGGCATCAAACGGACAATGATTAAGCCTAAACATCATTGAAAATCTTTAAAACTCAATCCAACCATTTTCTAGGCCCATTGGGCCCAAAGCTTCTGGGCTGCCTATAGTAGGCTGTCCAAAAGCCTTGGAAGGCATATCGTATGTTGTTTAGGAATTAGGGCCCAGATGAATGCCTTTATAAACTATAAATTGAGATTCATTTATTTTTTTTGGCTTAGTCTCGTTAAATATGCGATTTGGTATATTTATTTACCTTATTTATACTCAAATGACAGAGTTATGCTTGTTCAAAGATTCCAATAAAATCGATGGTCATGAGCAATGTGGTTCCAATTGTCCTTATAAGATTGGATCTGATCTGCTCCTGTCACTCGAATCCTTGATGATTTTAATCTCTCATCTCAAAGGATTCTTGGTTGATCCAAACTCTCCAAACCTCATTTTATTATAAAATCAATTCTGACTTCAAAATTTGGTCTATCAAATCACCACCATATGATCAATTCTCGATCCAAAGCACTTAATTCAGTCATATTCTGTCCGGAAGACCCCACATGGTTCATCTCCTGGACATTTGTTCATTAATTGTCTGGCAGATTTGTACGACATACCACATGTCATGCAAGGCCCCAAGATAACATACCATATGATGTTAGGAGGCTTCTTATCCAGATTTGCTCCATGACGTAAGATGGAAGCGTAAATGAGATTTGTGATGGAGAATTAAGGAAGAAATTAGTATTTTTGGGATAAATTAGAGGTCTTAATCTCATATCTAAACGAATAACATATCTATTCTCCCATGAATTACTGGAAGAAAAGATTTGGGAAGAGCAAATTATATGCTCTCAATTTTTATAGGGCTAATCACACTCAGACCTCCTGTAGTATGGAGGGTATATAACTTATTATCCCTAAAATTTAAAACTCTCACTTAAACCCCTTTGGCAGTGAAAAAACCGACAGGGAACTCAAACCGAGATATTTTTTCTAGGGGTCTAAGTGAGAGTTTTAAATTTTAGGGGTGATAAGTTATACACCCCCTATATTATAGTGGGTCTGGGTGTGATTAACCCATTTTTATAATATCATCTTTCTTCAATTAAAATCAGAGTTTTACAATTAATATATGGTAAATTCTAATGCAATATGATAAAAATAATTTTTTTAAAATTATAACTAAATTATCAAATGTATTAATTACACTAAGGCCCTCTGTAGTATGGGGACCATATAAGTTATCACCTCTAAAATTTAAAACTCTGACTTAGACGCTTGGACCGTCGAAAAAATATCTCGACGTGAGCTTCCCTGTCGGTTTTTTTCGCGGTCCAGGTAGTCTAAGTGAGAGTTCTAAATTTTAGAAGTGATAAATTATACACTCTTCATACTATAAGGGATTTGAGTGTAATTAACCATTATCAAATTTTATCCAATAACTAAATTCGTAATCTAGATAAAAAAAAAATTCATCTCTATCAATCCTTCTCTACTTGAAAACATTCACTATCAGTAAACGACGGCTAAAAAAAAGCCAAGCAAGTTGGATGGGCGAGTAGTTTTCCAATATCTTGTAAACCTTTTCATCAAACTAAGTATAAAAAAAATCAAAAAACTTGATATCCAAGTGTATGCAATTTGACATTCGCATGGTGGTGTCAGTAATAGTTGTAGAAGAGCTAAAGAGAAGTTGAAATCTGTTACTTTTGCTAAAAAAAAAGAACTTGGAATGGGAGCTGGAGAGATAAGGAAAATATAATTTTCAAATAAGAATTCTAGCACTTTGCCCTATACATATCTAACAGATCTATATGAATTTTCACTCAACACCATCTATCGTCAGATTTTCTCATGGTATTTAACTAGTAGATTAGCAAGGGAGATTGCAGGTGTACTAGACCTTAAGTTTTCCTCATGACTATTGAGTGCTTCTTAGTTCTCTACTTGGCTCTTAGAGAAAAGTCAGATCCTTGATTTTTGGATCTGTAAAAAATTCTATTATGGAATTTGTTACAACTATTTGTCACAACTCTCGAAAGCGAATATGTTGACTGCATTGGTATTGATAGTGCCAAAATTCTCTGCATGCCGAATACTTGATGAAAGGATACTGATGAACCAAGTGTTTGTATCTTTCACACTTAAAGCACTGTTTGGTCTTAAAAAATTTTGGTAAACAATTAAAAAAGGATGCAGAGTATACTATGCACGAAAAAGAAATTTCAAGCAATCCCAATTAGACGAGATTTATAGTTGATAAAGTACCAAGAAGAAGCTTCTCAGTCCAACTTCAATTGAGCATAACAGTATTCATGTTCTAAAGTCAAAGAAAATTATCAGAAGAATTGTTCTAAATGACTCTTCTAATTTTCATAACCATTTCGGTCTGATAACCGTGAAAATATGAAACTATATCATATATATTATACTCCACTTGTTTGAAGTCAAAATCAGTGTTGATGTATTTATTACAGAATATAAATATCATAATAATTAATTTCAAAATTTTCATAGTACATACTACATAATTTAGAAAACTACTATAAAATTGCGATGTCTCAGCTATAACTTGAATTCAATGCGATCAAGCTTCAAAAAACTTTAATACCACTCCCAAACTCTTAAGGGTCTGCTTTTGCTTTCTTGTCGGGTTCAATAACTGAATATTGAACCCAACTGAATTTGGCCCCCTTTCGATCCAAGTTGTGGATTACGTCTGAGGGTCTGAGCTTCAAACAGAATCCAAACTCTGTCTTCATTTTTTTCTTTTTTTTTTTTTATGCGGATTTGATTAATTGGGATCCAAATCAAATTCAAATCATATCCAATCAAATCACTTCTTCGAACAAAGAATCCAATGGCGGCGGAGGCGCTGTCAAGATGAGGCAGCGAAGCAGCGGCACGACGAAGCATGGCGGCTGGTAGTTGGAGGTGAAGTGGGGGCAAGGTTGGGTTGGCTAGAGCTGCGGTTGTCCGAACTATGGATCGGCGACTCTGGAGCTTGGAGGTCTCGACGCCGTCGTTGGCTAAGGGAGTTTGGGCGAAGGGTGCAGGAGGGGTTGCTGTTGATGTGTTGGTGGTTCGGAGTTTGGCTTCAAGGGCGACTGAAGGGAGAAGGGGAAGTGGGAAAGGGAGGAACGGGGTTCTTGGTTTTGGTTGCAACGAGGAGCTTGGTTTTTGGGAGTAGAGGATAGAAGGTGGCAAAGGATTTTTTTGGTGATTTGAAGATGATGGGAATTTCTAGATGGGCACGGTTTTTTTCCTAGTGAGCCCACTTTTCCTAGTGAGCACACCCTCTCTTTTAAAAAGAGAGGGTTTTTCTAGTGAGCACCACAAAATTCCTATCCTACCCCTCTTTCCAATTTCTGCTGCTTCTTCTTCTTCTTCTTCTTCTTCATCGTCTTCTTCATCTTCTTCTTCTTCTTCTTCTTCGTCTTCTTCGTCGTCTTCTTCTTCTTTTCTTTTTCTTCTTTTTCTTCGTCGTCTTCTTCTTCTTTTCTTCTTCTTCTTCGTCGTCTTCTTCGTCTTCTCAATTTCTCTCTCTCTATTTTTGAGAGAAAAATTTCTTCTTCTTCGTCGTCTTATTATTCTTCTCAATTTCTCTCTCTCTCTATCTTTGAGAAAAAAAGGAAATTTTTAGAAGCTCCCCGTCGGCATCCACACAGGATAAAAATTCAACATACAATGAGTAAAAGAGAGAAGAAATGAAAATTGTGCATCCAGGGAATTGAACTCTGGTCAATTCCATGGGGGAGAAATATGATACCACTACACCAGATGCGCATATTTTGACATGGAAATTTAATTTTATTTATCTCTCATCCCTGGTCCGGGCTAACCAGCCCGGACCAATGCTCCCTGTCCGGGGCTGTTAGCCCGGATGGGGAGGCTTCATCCGGGCTGGTTAGCCCGGATCAGGCTTCCAGATTTCTGACCAACACGAAGGAAGGATATTTTTGACCCAAAAAAATAATGGCAAAGTGGTAAATAAAACGATCTTTTAAGTGGGCTCACTAGGAAATATGCTGTGCCCATCTAGAAACTCCCAAGATGATGGAGTTGATTTTGGTTTTTGTCCCTCCTCTCTCTCTCTCTATTTTCTTTTTTTTACCTGATTTGATTTCTCTCTTCTTTTTGTTTTTATTTTTTTTTAATTTTTGTTTTCGGATCTAAAAGAAAATAAAATGAAAGGAAGAGGAAGAATAAGAAGGTGGAGATGTCAATTTGAGCTCTGATAGTTGGAGAGACGAAATTTTTAGTTCGGATACCGATTTAATACAGGAAAGTTCTGATAGATACAGGAAAGAAGCATAAATAGGGTTTGTGGAGGAGAGTTAGAAACAAATTAGGTTTTTGGAATAAATTGAGAGTTTGAATTTCAGATCCAGGTAAATCATATGCTCACTCCCTCTCAAGTCGCTCCCTCACAAATTACTTGATTTGGGAAGAACAAATTATATACTCTCAATTTTCATAATATTATCTGTCTTTTCAATTAATATAAGAGTTTTACAATTAATATATAACAAATCCTAATTCAGCAACATAAAAACAATTTTTTTTAAATTCTAACTAAATTATTCAATCTTATCTAATAACTAAATCTCTAATTTAGATAAACTTCTTTTCATCTCCACCATTCCATTCTAGCTAGAAATAACGGGATACTCCCTTCCATTGGCGAGAAGCTGAAAATAGATCAAAATATACTTTTCTCTGCATATTTGAGCTTGAGTGACATCCAAATGGCGATCAAATGATAGTCAAATGTCAATTTCAATGCTGTTTTTCGACGTTCTAATGGCCCATTTTCAATGATTCTACATCCAACGCAACTTTCTAAACTTCTCTACTCATATTTTTATAAATTTTATCAATTTTATTTAGATTTAATTCAAATCTAAAGATAAAAAATCTCAATTTTCTAGGTTTTATTGTTTTCCCTATTAAAATGAATCTCTCTCCAAATCTTTATTAATTCACTCGTTTGGTTTCAAAAATATCAAATTTACTATTTTTAAACTAAGTTTTGGGTTAGGGCTCCGGTCTACAAAGAGAACTACACTATAGGTAAGGTGTTTTGTATTCTAACTTATATTTTGTCTAATTTTCTTTTAGATTCATTTACTACAATATATCTTTCTAGTTCTTGCATATTCTTCTCTTTTTTGCGAGGCTCTGTAGAAGTATTTATAAGAAGGATAAATAAGAGATGAGATCAACTTTCTAACAGTACCAATCCATAACTTTCTCGCATCTCGAACCGCTCAAATGGTGATTACCATAAATGAAACTCTCCAAACGACCTAAAATTGGTGTGCACATGACTTTAGAACTCAATATAGTAGATTGTAAACTGCAAATCCCTTTTTTTAATCATAGTAGTCACCGTAAATCTTGAGTCTAACAGAATGACGATCTGGGACCAATGCGCTGCGGATCTTGGTCTCTTCACTTGCACTCTTTTTGTTTTTTACATGTAATTTTAATTCACAAAGCACTATAATTTAAGGGATTTTTCACTTGATGTCTGGTATTTCTTTTTTTGGGTTTATTTGAAAACGTATCATAAAGGGAATAATGAAATTGGCATAAAATATGACAAAAGCCAAGGCTGGAACCTTACTCACTCTATATTTTTTGGAGGGTACCTCAGAGTTTCATTTTTGGGATTTTTTCTAACATTTGTTTTGCAAGTTAGCGATTTTTAGAACTGTTTTAACATTTATTTTACAGATCGATTTATTTAATAAATTTTTCAAAACAAAATTTCTTCTCACTTTTGCATATTCAAAAACAAAAAAACACTAGAGTGCATGTCCACATTGTTTTTCAAAAAATAAATACAAAAATTTCAATCACCTAACAGTAATTAAGTAAAATTTCTATATAATGGGTAACAACTGTCTATCACTCGGTACTTTCTCATTAGTGCTTGCAGCACTCGCCTTCACAAAGGGAGTTATGCCTCGTTTACCTATAGTTTTTCTTTGAATTAGAATTCCTCTAGAAAACTAATGGGGGTTACTGGACCTTCGAGACTTATCGGATTATGCTCAACACTTGTTTATCATACCTCAAAGACCCTCGCTAAGGCAAGTTAACGACCATTGCTCTTATCGTGCCTGGGATGTAATAATGAAGAGTTATAGAATGAACCGAGAGAATAGGAACTACCTACTGTTTTATGTCGGTGTCACCCAAACTTAACATGCATGGCTATATTGTTGGCATTCGCGCCACTTGCCCCAAAATGATTATTGATCCTATTGCCAAGCCTGACTTGAGCTAGTCATGACTTCGCATAGAAACTGTGGTGGCTATGATGAACTTCCATGTCAAGGATGTGACGGACACAGTTTTATTGGATAGTGAAGAACGCATCCCGTCGAGGGATGGTAACTAAGAGTATTATGTACCCTCATCATCTTCTAGTCATAAAATGATCGTTTTGTGATCCATACTCGAACCTCAAGACAATGTCTCTCATTCTATCATTGAACGAAGGAAGAGATAAAAGACATAATTGGACAACTTCTATGAAGCCAAATGACCTGAATGAAGGGGAGTTTCTAGATGGGCACAAGAAATCTCCTAGTGAGCCCACTTTAAAAGGTCTTTTTTTTTTACAGTTTTGCCATTAATTTTTTAGGTCAAAAATACCCTTCCCACTGTCTTCTTCATCTTCCCTGCTGCCCATTTTTTTCCCGCATTCTCCAGAGAGGGAGAGAGGCGCTGAGGAGAAAAAGAGGGAGAAAAAAAAAAACAAAAAATTTTAGAAACTCACCAATCCTTTTAACGCCATATGCCATATGCCACTTTACATGTTCTTTGTGAAAGCTGGTAAGAACTTAAGTCACTATAATTGGTTCATTAAGATAACTCTCAAGTTAAGAATAAAATAACCTAAGTGCATATGCTTTCTTCTTTCGTTCATGTTTTATATCTCTCTTGTTATTATTATTATTATTTTCTTCTTCTCAAGGTTCAAAAGTCGAATTTTAGCTTAAATCTCTTCTCTAATTATCTAATCCTAGACCATATAAAACCAACTTAAATTGTTCGTCCGGGATTTACAGCCCGGACAAAATCCTTCATACCGGGGTATACAGCCCGGACATAGAGCTATAATCCGGGTTGGATACCCCGGATAAAGAGTTAATGTCCGGGCTATACACCCCGGACAGAAGGAGTTTGTCCGGGTTTGCAACCCCGGACGGGTGAACTAAGTTGGTTTTATATGGAGGATTGATTCTAACACCTATGTTTGGGAATTTTCTTCATTATCCTGTGAGCACGGTCCCATTTGTGTCATTAGAAATTAAAGTTTCATATTGGAATGAGATGCAAAGAGTGTATGAGTTGATTAATAAATTAATAAAAATGTTAGAATTTAAAAAGGCACAACCATTTTTGAAAGGACATGTTAATTGAGTTAAGTTAATGATAAGCACTATAATTAATATGAACAGATAAGTTTTGTTGAGCATGTTTTAAATTATAACCTAAGTTTTGTTGAGCATGTTTTAAATTTTTATCCTTATCGTCCGGGCTTACAGTGCCGGACAAAAGCTCACTGTCCGGTATATACAGCCCGGACAGAGAGCTTATGTCCGGGACTGTAAACCCGGACCAGTTGTCTCTGTCCGGTGTGTTTACCCCGGATGGATGCGTAAAAATTCCAATCTCATCATCCGGGTTTACAGTCCCGGATGTTCTATATTAGATTCGGTCATGTAAGCCCGGATGACTGATACGTTTATAGAAACAAAGAGATATGGCGTCCCGAAAAACAACTTCGCAAATCTAACTAGTTTGATTTCAGGTCCAAAGTTTTGATTGGATTGTTTAACGATATATGCCTAGTATCCGGCTACTGAGTCCTTATCTTTTGCTCTTTTTTTTTTGAAACAAACACCATAAACAAATTCTAATAAAAGGTTTGACATTCACAATTTCACGCACAATTTTAGAAATTGACTATTAGCACAAAATTAAACAATTATACAAACAGAACTAAAGAAAAATAATTGGCAAGAAATACATAATTTCTTATTTCATCTTTCATTGTACCTACAAATTTGATAGTTGCATTTGCTAAGAAAATTAAGATGATAAAATGTAAGTTACACATTAATGATAAACCTGCAATGGATGGAATCGTATAACAATCACAACAGCAGGACTTATTCATCCGCTTTATTCAAAATTAATTACAATATGGAGATATTAAGTAAATATCAGATGCTATAGTGGATGGTGCGTACAAGGATACCTAAGTGCCCGAAATTCAAGAAACCATTAAGATAGCACAGTGAATCACTTACCCCCAAAGGAGGAGAACTTTTAAAAAAAGGCATTGGGTGGCCAATAAATATCATTTCTGTGCTAAATATGATGACGGAGAAATCAAATAAAATAAGTGAAAAACTCTATTGTGATCACTTCACTGTGCATGCTTGCAATGATTCATAAATCCTCCAACAGGAAAATTTAACCAAAATTTCTGAAAACCATACAAAATATAACCAAAACACCATATATTGAAACTAATTGCACAAAAAGATAAATGAACATTAGATGTTACAAATACTTAAATAGGTAAGTAACTTGAAACGTAATTTCCCAAACTTTGTTTCAAAGATCACTTCACTGTGCATTATTCACATTTTTTTCTTCAACTATAACCTCTTGGGATATAAATCCCAAATAAATCACAATAATAACAACCAAGAAACTCAGCTATAATCATAAAACTTTAAATATCATGTGGTAGGGTACCAATACATATAACATGAATCATTGAGTACAACTTCAATTAAGAAGAACAACAAACTAAAAGGAATATTAGTTCCAAGCAAACAACTTTGTTTTGGATTTGCGACTGATATTACAAAATAACAACAAATTCTATAATCTTCTAGACTTTCGAGCTGGTTGCTTCCTTGCGGGTTGACGACGTCTTGAAGAGCTCGCTGGATCGGAGGGGGATTGCGCAACGGGCTGTGCTACTGTGTGAATATCAATTTGTTTGCACCCAGTTAGAACTGATTTGATCTTTACGAGGGCATTATAGAGCGAACTCTTCTTACTTCTGGTCTCGCCTACCTCTAAGAAGGGATCAATAATTGCTATAGCTTCTTGAATACTCTGCATATATCATGGTAAAAACATATATAAGTTTGCTTAAACCTAATTAATTTACAAAGAATAAAAAAACCAAATATTACCTCATCATTATTTGTCTCCGGGACATCTTCTCTATTTGTCTGTGGGACATCTTGCGCTGCTCCCTCTCGATTCGAGGCATGGATGGACGGACCTATAAAGCGTCTAGTTACCTTTTCATAACACCCCAAATAATCATGCGTGCACTCGCCAGGAGTACTTGCCTCTACGCTTCGATGCTCCTGTGCAAGTACATGATCTAACCAACTAAGCCACATTTGCTCAGTATGTCCATATGTCACCGAGTAGTTTTTGCTCGTAAGTCCACGTTTATCTGTTTACATACATTTGTCTCTTAATAAAACTAATTTTTTTTTTTAAATTAAGTTTGTTTTTATCCAAGGTTTTAAATTTCAGCCGAAACCAATAAGAAGCACGAAAATTGTATTGGCTTTTGAGGTATCAAATATGATATAAACTTTATAATATTGGCATCGGAATAGTGCCAACATTGCTGATATTTATTGATTCATCCAGTATTGCAGATATGATATCATAAATCTACCTAAGATCAGCAATTTTATGAATATACTTGTGAACAAAATTTCATCTCTCATTCGCTATAAAACATGCAATTATAAAAATTAGTTATAATCTTGCTCATTATTAGTTTATAAAAATTTTACCAAAGTGAAAAAGCCTTATTAGTAGTTTATAAAGATAAACTCATGACATACAAAAATTACGTAAGATGACTGGATACAATTTTATGGTAATTCATTGTGCACATTACCATATTAAAAAATAATTTCTTTCCTCTACATTAGGGTTTTTTTTTTTGTTTACGTTGGTGATTTTTTTTATCCTTTTATGAGGCTATTATGTAAACCTATTGATTATTCTCAAGAAAAAAAAAGGGGATGCTACTTGGTCTAGGTATTATTTGATCTAAACCTGAATCTAGACCCTCATAGATATATTTTCTAAATTTAGACTTTACTTAACTATGAACACAATCACAAATACATCTATAACCGAATCTTTAACTAAAATTCAGATCTTAGTCAATTAGTATAAAGGCACTTATGTCCAAATTTTGGATTAGTTTTAGGTATTAAATTTTTGTATAGTCTTATGTATTTTGTTTAAACATTGTCTATTTTATTAGTATCAAATATAAAGACAAATTGGATCAGGCATTAGTATGTTTCAAGGGTATTGAGTCCACATAAATGGTGCTTAAGTTCTATTCAATAGTATGCATGTGTCCCAATATTATACTAGTTGTCCATGGAAACAAATCTAAGCGCTCAAACCGGGAAAGCTTGTTAGCGGGTGCAAGTGGCGAATCCTCTGCCCAATTTTTTTTCTTATATTATAGAAATATGAATTTGATAATAAAATTATAATTTTGTAAGACATGACATGATCAACACATAATTGATGGATTAATCCATAATCTTGATATTGATTAATATATTTTTAAAATTTCTAGAAAATAAAAAAAAAAACCTGCAAACTTTAATTTTGATATAGAAGACATGGCATTATCATGCTTCCTTACTATCCATCAAAGTATAGGACATATAGTTCAAAATTTCCCAATCAAAGTATAGGACATATACTGTCCACTAAAAATAAACAACAACTCAATCTATCTAAAATCATAATCCATTTAAAAAATTTACTTAATTTAAATAGCAAATATCTTACCTCCTGCACTCTTAAATCGAGAGCGAGAGTCGGCAAGAGTGCGTCAGGGGAGACTGCGTCCCGGATCGGCGACTCGCCGCGCCGATGACTGATCGGCGTCCCTAGGTGTCGGCGAGAGACGGGGGGAAGCCGGGAAGTCGGCGACGGACTCCACCCGAGCCACCCGAGAGAGAGAGAGACAGTGGCAAGGTCGCGCGAGCTCGAGAGAGAGAGAACCCGAGAGAGAGGCTCGAGAGAGAGAGACCACCGGCTCGCGCTCGAGAGAGAGAGAGAACCGACCACCCGCTCGAGAGAGAGAGATCATCGGGCTCGCGCTCGAGAGAGACAGAGAGAGAAGCCGAGATTGGGTTTTGGGGAACGATGGGAGGGAGAAAGAAGGAGATGATGAGGGTATTTAGGGTATATAGGCGTGCTCACTAGGAAAAAATCAAAATTTTGAAAAGCAGTGACGTGCGCACTAGGAAAAGTGGGCTCACTAGGAAAAAAGTTGTGCCCATCTAGAAACTCCCGAATGAAGGAAGAGATAAAAGACATAATTGGACAACTTCTATGAAGCCAAATGACCGGAATCCACCTTCACTCTTGATTCTAATTTCTTGACGCCTCCTCCATTAGTAAGAAGTGACCAAAGTGCATTTACTTCATCGAGTAAACAACACAAGCCGACCTGTCCTGTCGAAATTGAACACTTACGTTCTTTTTAACTTGAACCAAGATGTGGACCCTTTATACGCGTACTTTGAAGGTTTATATTTCTCAATCAAGTATTGCTAGTATATATGGTCATGCATCTTGATCTCATCTATTAGTGTGCCAAAACAACAATCGATTTTGGGTGCCCAACCAACTACTATAAATTTCTTCTACTCTGATCCCTTGTTTGGATGAGGCCCACCAATAACTCCATAATAGTTCCAACACAACATATTGTTGTGCCATATCCTCCACAAGTGTTATAAGTGTCATTGTCCTCTTTCACTCCACTTCCAACTTAGGGGCAATCAAGTCCCAATTTGATTTCATCTGTATCGTTGGGTCAGCCCGCTTTTACTTCCTCTCAACTCCATTAAATTCAGCTTCTCCTATATCTTTTGCAAATCCTTATGTGTGTGTATATGTATATTTATATATGTATATGTATATATTGTGTGTATATCATTTGATATCATTTTGAGAGATAGCTCTTGTGTTCTAGGGCTAAAACTTTCATTTTCATTGGGAGAAAAGAAAAGGCTTTAACTTTCAAATCCACAACTATTTAATCTTGTTCAAGTTATCAATTTTTTAATCACGAGTTTCTCATATTTTATTTCATACCAAGATCATTCAATTAGATTCTTATTTATGCCCAAATTATAGTTATAAATTCTCATCCACCTTGTAGTTCTTAATCTTTATTCCTTAGCTATCAAATAGCTTGTAATTTGGGATGTAACACCCCACTCCACTATTCGAATTTTTAAAATTATTTATCTTAATAATTAAAGTAATAGTATTGTTATTAATATTAAGTGGTTTCGGTTTATCTTCAAAGATTCTCTAACAAATTGAGTTTATCTAATTTCGTGGTTAAAGTAGATGACAATAAAATCAATTAAATTGAATTGGATTAAAAAAAATTAACTCTATCAATCCTTATTCTAATATTAATTAAATAAAAAACAAGAAATAAAAATATTTTTTACTCAATTACCCAAAATTTCTAAAACTTCTTAAAAATTTAAAATACTATTATCGTCTTCCTTCTCTGTTCTCTCTCTAAAGCCCAAAAAAATATTTTTTGTACTATTTAAATCTTAAAAAATATATCTCCCACATATTCATCTATTTTCTAACTCTCTAAAATTTTTACATTCATATTCCTTAAAAAATTAGGAAAAATTTTAAATTCTTTGAATTCACTGTAATAAGCAAAATTAAGATATTAAGTTTTTTTAAGCAAATGTTAAAATCCAATATGCAATTGGTGAGGACAATTCTTATCTACATATTAAAATTATTCTTAGTTTTTGATGTGTTTTTGTATGTAATTGATTGTTACTAATTTTTTTTGTTGGCGTGATAGACAGCTACTGGTTTGAGTAAAGGGATGGGGCTGGTGGCGGAGGGTGGAGTTGGAGGCAGTGAGTGGTGACGGAGACGGGTGGACAGTAAAGTAAGGTTTGGAAAAATTTAGGGATTTTAGAAATCAGTCGCGATAAACGAAAGTATGAGAGAATTTTGGGAAAAATTTGGACGTAAAGAATAAATTGGTGATGTTTCAAAATTTGAGGTTGGTGTAAAGAGTAACATGGGTGTCAAAAGTAATTTGTCATGCCTAGATAGAATTTCCTGGAGTCTGTCTAATTTTGAGTCTTCTATGAAAACACAAGTGATTTGTTTTTATTTTATAAATTTTTTATGCTATTTTTTTTTATAGGAACTTAATATTATTATTTTCAAAATATTTGTATTGCAATAAATAATGTATGTGTTTTTCTCCTATTTCTATTTAACTATTTGAGTTTTAAACCCAAATCACTTTCATGACATTTGCTGCATGAGATATTTCTTTTGTTTTTTATTTCTTTAGTATATATATTTTAATTGTTCTAATTTAACTAATTATTGTTTAATTACATCCATGAATTTATGTGGCTACTTTCTTCACTGTAGTCAGCCATATAATTTGTTTTAATATCAATTTTTCTATTAAAAAACACAACTGACTGTAAGTTGAGTATATTAAAACTAAGTGATTTTTATGTCATTTATGTGAATCTCACTTAAGTAGGAAATTGACTTTGAAACTGAAAATAGAAAAATGAAAGAAAAAGCTTTTGTTCAACTTGCTGAATAGAGAAAAGAAAAGGAAAAAAACTAAAAAACAAGAAAAAGAAAACCTCTATTCACTTTGCTGAATAGAGAAACAAAAAGATAATGGCGAAGGAGGAAAAACCTATAAAATAATAATTATGAAAATATAAAAAAATTAAAAAGGTTTAGATATTTAAGTATACTTTATTCTCATATCAGTAAGGTTCAAGTCTAAGTATCCAGTCCATCCATATAATTTTCTTTGAGAACATAATAATAGCAATACTAATTTATATTATTATATATCAAAAAAAATAATATTTATATAGGTTCCAAATGTTACAGTCATCATTATACATTTTATATATTTATTTCAAAATATTTTGAAAATTATTATACCTTCCCATCTCATTCATCTTTTTACCAATATTATAACATTTGTTTTATTTTCATTTTCATTTTTTGTTAGTAAGAAGTATTATTTTATTGTACTGGATATGTTTATGTGTATATGTATATTTTATGTACATTATTTGCTTTCTGTATTTGTGTTTAAGCATACACCAAAGATATTCTAATATTATTTTCTAATTACTTTCATGCATTATCAAGTCTGCTACTTTAAATCATTAGTATCTCATTTATCTTTTGTATAAATTTACATTTTGATGCATTTAGTGAATTATAATGAAAATCATTGTATTCATGTACTTTTTCTACTATCATTTTAATGTTAGCATGATTTTGTTATTTACTTAAACATTAAAAGAAAAATAAATAGGGTGAGAGGGAATTGAATGGAGGAAGTTGAACATATATTTTGAAAGGTTCATTTTTAGATTGCTCAATCGAGTTTTAGGAATCTAACCTAGGATTTTCTGGAGTGATTACTAGATCACTATCATGTTATGTTATAGAGCTTCGAACCAGGGAGCATAAGCTCATTCATTATGATTTTCTTAAGTACCTAACAGTAGGGTTTTGGGGTAGTACTAGGAGTCGAGGGTCATTACCCTGGATATATATGGGACTCTATTAAAACATGCAGTTTTTCCTCCTGACAGATCCAAATTAATTCATAAGAGATATTAATTTGATATATCATGTTTCGCTTACATATCTATTTCTATTTTACTATATTTGTTTAGTATCATTAACAATATACGTTTATTATTAGTTGATTGTTATTATTTTCAAGACAAGTACAGTTAAATCCATAATTCACTTTTTACAAGACATTTTTCAAGATGTTCTTATATGTTTTATAAATTTTTGTTTATATATATATATATATATATATATATATATATATATGGATTACTGTAGGTGAGCCGCCAGCTCAGGAAAAGTTACGTGAGCTAGCGGTAAAACTATAATGATCCACTGATTTTTCTTCAAATTTTTTTAACAATTTCTATCTCTACCTCCATAACTTCTTTCGGATTAAATTTCATAAATTTTGGAGTTCGTTTACCTTTTCATCAAGTGCATACAAAATATTTTATTCATTGAAAACCGTTAATTTTAAGTTAACTTGATGGAGGACCAAATCAAAACTAAATCTCAAGAAATTGGGTATGAGTGAACCCTATGGGGTTGAGATCATAATTTAAAAGATTTTTTTTTTTAAAAATATTATTGGAGATAGTAGAAATGAATTGCAGCTCAGGTAACTTGCGTGAGCTGTCAGCTCATTTCTATTTTTCTCATATATATATATATATATATATATATATATATATATATATATATATATATATATATATATATATATATATATATATATATATATATATATATATAGAGCCTACCTATGTGTTATTATCCCTCTTTTTATAGTACTTATTAGATCATTCTAACGATCCCGCTTTGGTACACTCAGACTCTAATTTGTAGGTTACTGAGGAGGAAGATATCTTACAACTGGAACCACATTCAAGGAGCTAGCAAAGACGCAATTTGTGCTCTCATTACTAGAGTCTTTATAAGATGATTGGTTTTTTAATCTATTTTCTATTATTTCAATAAAATACAATGTTATATATTTATATTTCTTATATTCCAGACTCGAAGTCTTAAATTGTAATAAATAATATTACTTCTTTGGATCCTTTCATGTCATTTTACTTAATTATTCTATTATTGGAATAAATCATTTATTTTTTTAATGTTATTCTTTCTATGTATATGTGTATATAACTATGTGGCAGTAGTAAACACTTATTTTTGTATATTTTAAGATTTGGCATATTCGACAACGATAAATCGCCGAATGCTATCCATACCTTGGAATGCGAGGTGCTACAATTGGTATCATAGCTCAAGTTTGGCTTTGACCTCTGTCTAGGATCTATATTTAGAATTACTGCCACATATACATATGTACATTATCTACTAATTTTGTCTCTAATCTATGCATTGATTCTAAAAATTTATTACATTCCTTACTACTTTGACTCTGTATCTGAGCTGAAATTCCTTGTTTTTTTATTTTCTTAGAGTTAATCTATCATTTCTGCCTTATTATTTGATATCAAAATGCACAATGAAAGTTATGGATCATTCTTCATAGTATATATTTTCTAATTGATATTCATAAAGTTGCTTCGTCCTTGAATTAAATTTTGATAACAAAATTTTCTTTTAACGTGGATAGATTATAACACTCCACTCCACAATTAGATTTTTTTAAAACATTATTTATCTTAATAATTAAAATAATAGTATTATTAATAATATTTGGTGGTTTGGATTTATTTTTAAAGACTCTAACAAATTGAGTTTATCAAAAATTGTGATTAGTATAAATAATAATTGAATCAATTAAGTTTGAATTGGATTAGGAAAATGATTAACTCTACCTAACCTTATCCTAATATTGACAAAAATATTTAAATAAAAACAAGAAATAAAATTTCCTCCTTATTGTTAAACCGCATGGCACAAAAGGAAAAAACAATAAAAAAAAAAGAAGAAGGAAAAAAGGGAAAAAAGAAAGAGGGGAAAAAAAAAATGAAGGAGAGAATAATAAAAAGTTGGCGGTCAATTTTTATAGTGGAGTCTGCCTAATTTTGAGAGTTTTCTATGAGAAGACAAATTCTTTCTTATTTTATAAATTTTCTATGTTATTTCTTTATAGAAACTCAACATTATTCCTTTCAAAATATTTGTGTTGCATTTATGCAAGTGTATTTCTCCTATTCCTATTTTCTATAACTATTTGAGTTTTTAACCCAAATCACTTTTTTGACATTTTCTGCATGAAAATATGTTTTTTATTTTCTTTTATTTAGTATGGATATTTTAGTTGTTCTAATTTAACTAATTATTCTTTAATTACATCGACTAATTATTCTTTAATTACATCGATTTAATTACATCGATTAATTTAACTAATTATTCTTTAGTATGGATTTTCTTCCGTGCAGTCAGCCATATAATTTATTTTAATGTTAATTATTTTTTAATAAAAAAGGAACTGACTGATA
The DNA here is from genome assembly GCA_036321105.1 of Dracaena cambodiana. Classification (NCBI taxonomy): domain Eukaryota; kingdom Viridiplantae; phylum Streptophyta; class Magnoliopsida; order Asparagales; family Asparagaceae; genus Dracaena; species Dracaena cambodiana. The sequence continues at coordinate 36,858,866 of JAYEPQ010000006.1, forward strand.
AATTGAGTATATTAAAACTAAGTCGTTTTATGTCATTTTTGTGAATCTCACTTAAGTAGGAAATTGATTTTTAAAAAAGGAAACTGAAAAGAAAAGGAAGAAAAAGGCAAGTTTGCTGAACAGAGAAAAAGAAAGGGAAAAAAAATAAATAAAAACAACCGACAAATCTCTGTTTAGTTTGCTAAGTAAAGAAAGAAAAAGAATATAGGAGAAAAAAATAAAATAAAAACTATAA